>JANAVB010044216.1:12178351-12262849 GCA_029216955.1 Iris pallida | reverse complement strand
GCAACACCCCATCCGTTACCAACCCACAACTTACCTTATAAGTAGGGTCAGGGTTTCACTCCCCAAAATTTCAGATTTCTGTTTATCTTCATCCCCTTCTCCTTCATGGTCTTGGTGGAAATGATGACGGCTATCGATGGAGGCGAGTCCAAGTAAGTACCAAGTACTTCTCAAATCTGCAGAGAAATCATCCCGATACTTGCATATACGAATCCCACACGAGTCTGGCCGTGTCCCACACGAATCCGTTGGATTCGAATCCTACATGGATTCACCGGCCGGTTCTGTGTTACCGTGTCCGTGTCACAGATTGTAAGTGATGTCTAATTGGTAACATCTTTTGAAATGTTATAGACATCTTATCTGAATCATTTATAGATCAAAATATACACCTTATTTTTTTGAACTACTGAAATAATGATTGTTGATCCTTTTTATCTGGTATATTCTTTTTCTTTTACTTCTACATCGTAATTGATTCAGAAATCATTATTATTTATTCTTTTTCGATATATTTCTTACAATTCTATGTTTTAAATGATCCAGAGGAACAAACAAATGAAGAAGGTTTTCATCATGTTACATGACGAGCTCAAGGTGCAGTAGTCTTATTACTTGATTATTTCCTGTTATACTAGATTAGTGTCACAGGCAGGCCATCTCCTAATGAAATCACAACTAAACTAATTCAATTACAATATATGCTTGCAGACTCTAAAGCAAAGAATTCAGGATTTTGCTGAAATATATGCCAAAGGATGAAAATGCTTCGTTATGTAAGCCTTCGACCTTCATCTCTTCACCTTCTGTCCTATTTATATAATTACAGTAGAAACTCTATAAAATAATACACTTGGGACCACCAAAATTTATTAATTAAAAGAGTTATTAATTAATCGATAAATTAATAATTAATAATTTATATATTAATTAATATTTTATTAATTAAAAGAGTTGGGTTATCGCAATGCAATGGATGTCGAAGATGTTCTGACTCACCCAGAAGAAAATGTAGTTGCACAGTTGTTGACCGATGAAGAAATTATTGAAAGCGTTATTGAAATTAATAAAGATGATATCGATGAAGAAGATGATGAAAGTTCTACAATGGAGCCCCCTTCGCGAAACGAAGCTATTAAAGCGGCAATTACATTGAACAATTTCTTGTTGAGCTATGAGAAAACAACACCAGAAGTTCTTACCATGCTAAGGAAAATTAGAGACGAGATTCAAGGGGAAATTGATTTCAACAAAAAACAAAAGACAATTGAGTCATTTTTCAAGAAACCTTCATAAATCATTCATGTAATATGCTATATATAAGGAATTATTAATTTATATTTTATATGGGGTCTGAAGAAATTATCAAAAATGTATTATCTTATAATTTTAGCGAATTATTAATTTAGCACCCTATCCCCGAGTCGGGACCGGCCAAAAATATTATCTTAGAGAGTTTATTAAATAATCGAGTATTAATTTATAGAGTTTCTACTGTATTATGCTTTTTGTCCCAAGCAGCTTATTTACTTTGAAGATATGGTTTTCTTTGCAGATACATTGACATACAAGGTTGCACCAATTCACTAAAAATCAATGTGAAGATTGCATCACATAGTCAATGGTGCAGCTCGGATAAATACAAACACAAATGGAATATATCAGCTAATACCGACATCTTTCAGTTCAGACCACTGGAGCATCTTTCCCTATAATGCTAATAAGCTCAGGGTCGGAGGACATAAGCAGATATGCTCTTTGAATCGGTTTAAAGAGTGCAGTTGGTGAAGAGAAAACCAGAAATTTTGCAAATGTAGCTGTGGGTTTGTGCTTCTTCCAGTCCTTAACTTTTTTGTTGTGATGTTGAGAGCCTGTAGTTTTTTTTTTCTTCTGTACTTCATCTTTGGCAAATCTTGTTGATGGGGTTGCAGTTTATTGTGTATAGTTATGTAGGTAGTGCCCTTATTAGGCGGTGGTGTATTGGTAGAAAGACTTCTTATTGAGGCCGAGTTGGATCAGTGGTTAGGACTTGAAAGCTTTTGGATACTCCGGAACTTCACATGCTATGACCACTGGACACCTCATTTTCTGATGCACTCGGAATTTACAAGAAAGAAAATTTGTGAGTTCCCGTCATTGAGTTGGAGAAATTATTGGATGGTTCGGACTCACTATGTGACAATGGTGAATGGTGAGCCCGGCCCACTTGACAGCTCTACTCAAGTTGTATAGTAGCCCTGTGAGTGATTTTGGATGGACAAATGATCTTTGTGGCTTCTCTCTGTCGAATATTTAGTTATAGTAAACTTGTGAGCTTGGTTGTAGTTAATATGTTAAAAAAAACATGTGAGCTTGGTTGGGAAAGTTAAATAATTTGAGATTCGGGCCAGGGATAGGTTAACCCAAAGATATATAGACATTTGAGTGTGCTTAATAGAAAAATATGAAGGATGCTTATTACACACATGAAGGATATCACATCAGAAGTGAAAAACCGCATGAGATGTGATGTCTCTTGGAGTCGGAGTTTACTTTTTCATCTTTTTCTCCTTTCCTCTCCCAAAATTTAAATATTGTTCCTAATCCATGTTCATACCTAAATTTTATCTTCTAATAACCAAAATTTGATTCATGATTCATTTTGAGCGGATTCTAAAGTTCTGAATCTATTTTAGGGTTTTGAACTTCAAAAATTTGCCTACAGTCGCGACGGAAAGGATGATGGACTGTCAAAACTTTTGATAGTCCTTCCAATTGGTAGGACTGTTAAATTTTGTAACAGTTCATAAATAAACATGATGCTTATTGAACATCATATTTAAAACATGTTGTTCATTGAACATCATATTTTTTAGTACTATCAGCAATTTTGACAGTACTACCCATTGGAAGGACTGTCAAAAAATTTGACAGTCCTAAATAAAACATGTTTAATGAACAACATTTTCTTTAGAATTGTCATTTTTTTAAGTCCTACCAATTGGAAGCATTGTCAATTTTTTTGAAAATCCTAACTATATTTAGGACTGTAAAAATTTTAACAGTCCTGCTTCGTTCCTGTCGCTACTGTCGGCGGATTTTCGAAGTTCGAAACCTTAAAATTGGTTCAAAATTTTAGAAATTCGTTCAAAATGAATCACAAACTAATTTTTAGTTACTATAATATGAAATTTAGGATTGGTTGATTCTTGGAGTTAAAAGAGGTGGAGGAGGAAGAAATTTAGGGGTTTGAAGTGAAAAGAAAGAGGGAATCCTAAAATGGGTTCAAAATTTTAGAAATTCATCCAAAATAAATCCCAAACTAATTTTTACTTCGTACAATATGAAATTTAGGATTGATTGATTCTAGTAATTGGAAGATGTGGAGAAAGAAGAAATTTAGAGTTTTGAAGTGAAAGAAAAAGGAAAAGAATTTTGAAGAGAGAGAGGGAGAGAGTAAAAGGGAGATTTTTTTTGTTAGGGCTTGCTTAGCAACTATAGGGTAGCAGTTATGAGGTATTTTTAGAATACCGGTTATGGACAGTTATGAGGGGTACAATTTTATGTGTTTTTAAGTAATGACTTTTAAACCAGTCAAATACATGCGTGATAATTCATTAACGAGCGGTTCTGAATTTTTTTTTACACGAATAAAATCACATATATGTCCAAATATACAAAGTGATCCCGAGTGCGGGAACTATCACCAAGTTGTCATGCCCCAGAACCAGAATACTGGAGAGCGGGGGACAGACACAGCCAGCTACGTACATCGAAGTGCAACTCACCTCGCAATACGGTCACGGCTGTCTAGATGCATGAGGGTTGAACTACAATCCATTAGTCTCTATGGTCAGGAACAAGCCTAGTGTCTCAATCTCAAGCAAGCTAATAAATGTACAAGATGTTAGATCATCAGACATAAAAAGTAAGGCGTCCCAAATATTACATATTCAGATGATCATGAAGCTAGTCATACAAAGTGCGAGACTAACAAGAGTTAAGTCATACATGATCAACCTTAAGATTTGTCAATCATGTTACAGCCCCTTAGGCAAACAGAAATTTAATTTCAACACGAGCTAACACTTGCTCGGCGGCTAAATGTCTCAAAAGAATAATTTACAATAGAGTGGGAGAGCAAAATAAGAAATCCACTCGTTGCCAAGATTACGTCTAGTGTTCACCATCTGGCTGATAACCAGGAAGATCCTCTGGTATCACTATGAAATCTGGCCATACAAAACCAGCTGGGTCAGACCCCAGAAAGAGCAAGTGCCACAAAGAAGGCTTCACTTAGGAACTAAAACCAGCATATAATAAAAGAAGAATTGATAAAATAGCATAGTTAAATAACATAAAAGACTGAGTTAACATAAAACATAGCTTGCAGTAGGAGGAACAAGAGGTGGGATAATTCTCATGTTAATCACGAGACAAGCATTCAGGCACGGCCAATCAAATCCTACGGCTTGCTATCATTAGCTAACTAGGGTTATCACAGGCCTAATTACTAGCAAGATGCAGTTGAGATGTTCCCGTAGTCACAAGCCTTGCAGCTATCCAGGTTATCCAGGCGAGGTGATTTACAAGAATTATCAAGATTACTGGTGTACTTTCAGTACTTATGTTTTCAAGAAGTGCCCCACATGACAGTGGGTTGGAAATGTGCCCTACTCGTCGGTAGGCTACAAGTCTCTCAGGTGTGGCCGGGATAACGGGATCGCCTGTAACAAGAAAAAATCTCTCTATATGAACTACTTGATCAATCTAGTCATTAACTTAGTAAAATTCATTGTGAATTCCTGATCGTGGTAACCAGGAATCCATGTCCTAGACATGATGCAAGATGAGACACGTAGCTTGTACAGGCACAATCAAGAAAGTCAACCACGGTGTCAAGACAAGAGTTACTTAGCAAGTCAGGGTAGCTGTCGCAACAGCCTTTCAAGATTATACATGTCATGTCAGGTTACTTGTTATGTCAAGAGTACTTGTCTGGAGTGCGCCTCGACGGGCCACTTATCAAGAGTTATCAAGACGGATTCATATTATCATGTTCAAGTCAAGGTCAAAGCTCATGTCCAAGTCAAGTTCAATAGTATCAAGCTATCAAGTTGGGTCGTCGCAGGTTAGGCCAAATACAAGACACATGTAAGATCACAAGCATATACAACAAGAACTAGGAGAGCATGCATGGGGATAAGGGCAAGGGGGTAGCGAGGCCAACAAGTTGCTCTGGTCAGGTGACGCCAGAAAAGTGACAGGTGCTGGACCTAAAGGCGCCAGCCACCAGGTGGCGCGTGACCAGATGGCGCTGGACCAAAAGGCACCAGGCCGGAAAGGTGCTGGGCCAAAGGGCGCCAGGACGAGCAGGGTACGCCTGGGCCAAGAGGCGCCAGGGCGAGCATAGTGCGCCTGGGCCAGGAGGCGCCAGGACCAGGATGGGTCAACATGCGCCAGCATGCTCCAACATGCACCAACATGCGCCAGCATGTGCCAGCATGCTGCAACATGCACCAACATACGCCAGCATGCGCCAGCCAGCATGCGTCAGCCAACATGCGCTCCAGTCAATATGCGCCAGCATGCACGCCAGCCAGCATGCCTCATGCTCATCTTCTCCAGACAGCTCCCAAATGTTCATGGAAACCCATGAACTCAAAAGGGCATAAATCACTCAAAACAAGTCGAAATCGGGACTTTCAATGGTCTAAATTGGGTGGAATCAAATTTTCTACAATATAGGACAATTAGATTTCGGAGATAACAAAGTTTAAGAGATCAAAACCAATAAAAATCGAGAAAAGCTACAAACTTAGATCTATAAGAATCCAACCATCAAAATCGAAAATGTCAAGTTCTAAAGAGCCTTAGAATCAAGTAGAGAAGAGAATAGAACAATAAAATTTGAGATCTATCATAAAGCAAGTTGCATTTGCCTAGGATTTCTTTGTAGGTGGGAAGGAGTTATGGAGAAGAAGAAAGAAATAAATGAAGAAGTTATGGAGGAGAGAGAGAGTGGAGTTGACTTATATATCAACCCCTTCTCATCTCAAACAAAATGAACCAAACCAAGCCAAGCCATGTTGAACCAAGTTGAACCAAAATCAAGTCAAGATTAAACCAAGGCTAAGCCAAACAAGACAAGTCAAAATACAGGCCACCTGTCAAATATCAAAATCCGTATATGTATCCTGAAAAATACGTATAACGGGAAATGGGAGTGACAACTCTACCCACCCTAAAAGAATTTCGTCCTCGAAATTTAATCAAGAGGCTAGAGATGTCGGGACAAGTTACACTAACCACAGGCAATCTATGACTAGCAATTAATCAAGCAATCATTCATGCAAGCAAGGAGTTAAGAGCATAAGGCATAAGGAAGACATTATACCTCATGAATCAAACAGGTGTAGATATCGCGATCGAATATCATCCTCACGTTCCAACGTTGACTCACCCAAAGAGTGATGACACCAAGTAACACGGACTAACTTAATAGTCTTATTCTTGAGTACCTTCTCTCTTCGGTCCAATATGGATACAGGCCTTTCCTCATACGAAAGGTTGGTACCAACAACAAATTCTGAATGATCAAGGATATGGCTCGGATCTGGAATATACCATCATAATTGGGATACATGGAATACGTCATGTACCTGACGTTACGACTGTGGAGTAGCGAGACGATAGGACACATCGCCTACTCGTTCGAGAATATCAAACGTTCCTATATACCTAGGACTAAGCTTTCCCCTTACACCGAATCGAATAATGCCACGGGTAGGCGAAATCCTAAGGAATACGTGGTCGTCGATAGAAAACTCAAGAGGATGCCGATGAGAATTGGCCCAATGACGCTGACGATCTTGTGCAACTCGAAGATGATCTCTAACTTGTCTGACCACCTCGATAGTCCGAATAACTATTTCTGGACCAAGCATCTGCCTCTCGCCTACATCGTCCCAGGCTAAAGGTGATCTGTACTTTCTGCCATACAGTGCCTCAAATGGTGCCATCTGGATACTGGCCTGAAAATTGTTACTGTAAGAGAACTCCACTAGGTGTAGATGATCTTCCCACGAACCATCGAAGTCAAGTGTGCAGGATCGTAACATATCCTCAAGAGTTTGAATCGTACGCTCCGACTGACCATCTGTCTGCGGATGATAAGATGAACTAAACTTGAGACGAGTCCCCAAACTCTCTTGAAGACTCCGCCAAAAGTGTGATGTATATCTTGAATCTCTATCGGACACGATACTGACTGGAACTCCATGCAATCTGACTATCGGTCTAAGATACATCTCTGCTAGCTGATCCGTTGACTAGCCAATTCTGAAAGGAAGAAAGTGAGCTACCTTCGTGAGCCGGTCAACTATAACCCATATAACATCTCTCCCAGCTGGAGATTTAGGTAAACCAGTTACAAAATCTATGGTAATGTGCTCCCATTTCTATTTTGGGATCGGTAAAGGTTGAAGAAGTCCAGCTGGTCTCTGATGTTCAGCTTTAACTTGTTGACAAACTAAATAACGAGAGACAAACCGAGCTATCTCTCTCTTCATGCCATTCCACCAGAAATATTGACGAATATCACGATACATCTTCGTGCCATCGGAATGAATTAAATACTGCAAACTGTGAGCCTCTGCCATGATCTCCTTCCTGATGTCACCACTGGGTACACAAAGATGCCTTCCATGTCGGAGAGTGTCATCTTCATGAATGCATAACTCTGCTCTCCGTCATGCTTCACATTCTGCCCTAAGCCGCTGAAGCTTAGAATCCGATGACTGTGTTATCTTGATCCTCTCAACTACACTGGACTGAACTAGTATACTGGCCATCAATGCCACATTAGTAGGAAGAATAATATCTATACCCATCTTATGAAGATCCGCTAATAACTATGGCTGTGCTGTTAGAAAATAAGCTCCTGCTCTTCTACTCAACGCATCTGCAACTACGTTGGCCTTCCCAGGATGATACTGCAGGTTGATGTCATAATCCACCAATAACTTTAGCCATCTTCTCTGACGCATGTTAAGATCCTTCTGGGTAAACACATAAATAAGACTCTTGTGGTCGGTGGAAATCTCTACCCGATCTCCATACAAGTAATGCCTCCAAAACTTAAGGGCAAAAACCACCGCTGCTAACTCCAAGTCATGGGTTGGATAATTTCTCTCATGATCACGAAGCTAACGTGATGCATAAGCTACTACCTTGCCATGATGCATCAAGACGCATCCCAATCCTCTGCCTAAAGCATCACAATAAACTGAAAATCTTTCAGTTCTATCTGGAAGCGTGAGAATGGGTGCCGTCATCAATCCTTGCTTCAACTTCTCGAATGAACTCTGACACTCTATTGTCCAAGCAAACTGTACATCCTTACGGGTCAACTGCATCAATGGTGCTGAAATCCGAGAAAAGTCTGACACAAATCGTCGGTAATAGCCGGCCAATCCTATGAAACTGCGAACTTCTGCGACGGTGCTAGACCATGTCTCTATAGCCACTATATTCTGGGGCTCCACTTCCACTCCACCTCTAGTGATGATGTGACCTAAGTACGAAATACGATCAAGCCAAAATTTGCACTTACTGAACTTCGCGTACAACTGATGCTCTCTGAGAATCTGAAGAACTACTCGGAGATGTTGCTCATACTCTGCTTTAGTCTTACTATAGACTAAGATGTCGTCTATGAACACTATCACAAACTGATCCAAATAGGGCATGAATATATGATTCATGAGATCCATGAATACTGCTGGCGCATTGGTCGCTCCGAATGGCATAACGAGAAACTCCCAATGTCAATATCTAGATCTGAATGCTGTCTTCGGAATGTCTTGCTCTCTGACTCTGATCTGATGGTACCCCGACCGCAAGTCAATCTTTGAGAATACTGCTACCCTACAGAGTTGATCGAACAAGTCATCTATTCTTTGTAGTTTGATTGTTACAGAATTCAAGGTACGATAATCAACATATAATCTTGACGTACCATCCTTCTTCTTCACAAGAAGCATCGGGGCTCCCCAAGGTGATCCATTAGCACGAATGAATTTCTTGGTTCTGAGTTCTTCAATCATCTTGTACAGTATCTCCAACTCTGATGGTGCCATTCTATAGACTCTCTCTGATACTAGTGCCGTTCCTGGAATCAAATCAATGGTGAACTCTATCTCTCTCTCTCTGGCGGCATGCCTGGGAGCTCTTGGAGAAATACATCAGAAAATTCTTCTACTACTCTGGAAAACTGAACTACTGCTGCTACCGCCATCCACAAGACTGGTGGAGAAGGTTCTACTTTGCCTCTAGAAAATGAAAACTCTTCTTCGTCGGTAATACCAAAAATAATCATGCCAATATGGCAGTCTATTCTTGCATATTGATCCTTCAACCAATCCATTCCTGGGACCACATCATAGTCGGCCATCGGAAATTCTATCAATCTAGCGAAAAACTCTATACCACTAACTACGATTCGACACGAGGAAAAGACTCTATCGGTAGAAGCATGAAAAAGTATTATAATTCATATGCGGCCCAGACTCAACATACGGCTCAAAAGCTCGAAGAATCTTATGCGGCTCAGAGAGACCCGGAGAGTCGCATGCGGCTCAGGGACTTTTTATGCGGCTCAGGACGATCTACGTGGCCTAATGCGGCTCAAAACAGACCGATGACAGC
This sequence comes from Iris pallida, assembly GCA_029216955.1. NCBI lineage: Eukaryota > Viridiplantae > Streptophyta > Magnoliopsida > Asparagales > Iridaceae > Iris > Iris pallida. Next base: position 12,253,162 of record JANAVB010044216.1, on the reverse strand, counting down.
TGGCCATAATTACTTCATGCAGCTGGCCATTTATCTGACATGAAGTGATAGCTCTGACGGCTCTGACATAATGAGGAGACCCGTCCGGCTCTTCAAAAGACGAGAAAATCTCTGAGACAGTCAGCACAATCCACAAAATCCAAAGAAGCTTTCTATGCGGACAGCTCACCCTTATGCGGCCGCCACCCTCATGCGGCTGCCACCCTCATGCGGCTACCACTCTCATGCGGCTCGGATTGTGGGGGCCACCCTTATACGATTCAGTTGGAGGCCACCCCCATGCGGCTGCCACTCTCATGCGGCTCGGATTGTGGGGGCCACCTTTATGCGGTTCAGTTGGAGGCAACCCCCCATGCGGCTGCCACTCTCATGCGGCTCGGATTGTGGGGGGCCACCCTAACGCGGTTCAGTTGGGGTTCACTCTTTTGCGGCTGCCACTCTCATGCGGCTCGGATTATGGGGGCCACCCTTATGCGGTTCAGTTGGAGGCCACCCCCCATGCGGCTCGGATTGTGGGGGGCCACCCTTATGCGGTTCAGTTGGGGTTCACTCTTATGCGGCTATCACTCTCATGCGGCTGCCACCTTCATGCGGCTCGGTTGTCGGGGCCACGCTCATGCGGCTCTGCCAGGACGCCCCGTCTATGCGGCTCGCATCACAATGGCAGTAGGGACACGTGGCAGGAGATCAACTAAGACTTATTCTCCCGCGTTCGTACGGCTCTCAGCGTAATGGCGGTTGGGACACGTGGCAGAAGATTGACCAAGACTTATCCCATCGGATTTAATGCTATCAATAAATCATCACAATGCAGATTTGTTGCAATCAACATTAACTGCCCAGATCGATTCCCAACAAACTATGCAGATTTGGTACAATCAACATTAACTGCCCAAATTTGTTACAATCAACATTAACAGCCCAGATTAATTCCCAACAAACAAGATCAAGGCTAATCTTCACCAAATTCCTAACAGCCCACTTTTAAAGGAGCAATTACTGCACACCCTACTTATCAAAAAGCCCTATAAATAGCAAGGTGCTATTCTCTTACAAAAGGTGGACACAGAGAGCGACGGAGACACAAAAAGAGGCATAGAGCAAAGAGCACCCAGCAAGATCATTTCTTCATCAGAGCCGAAGCGACGTCCGATCGTCCAAGGAGTAAGGTAGAGTTGATAGCACTCTCCCGAGCCTCCACCGTCACCTCCAGAAAAACAAAACAATTGTACTTTAGATTGCTTTTCCTAGGTTTTGTTCCTAGGCTCTCTTCTGTACAAGCGAGTTTGTAGTTGTGAAGTAAAAGTCCAGTCCTCCCATAAAACTATTATGTTCTTTTATAATCAATGGCAAACACTATCTACTCCCACAAGACCGTTACCAGTAAGTATATTGAGCCTTACTGATAATGACTCGGACTTCAGTCCTATCCGTTTAGCGAATCGTGCAGACATAAATGAATGCGATACACCCGAATCAAATAATACTGATGTTGGAAAAGAGTTGACGAAAATGGTACATGCTACCACCTCACCTGATGCCAATTCTTCTGCCACGGTCATAGCCATAGCTTGACCCTGTCCTCTTGGTGCTGGTCTCCTCAGCTGGTGACCTCTCTGCCAGTTCTGAATCTGAGCTTGGGCCTGAGCATATTGTTGAGCCTGAGGTGGTAACGGCCTCAGAGGCTGGTACTGATGATGCTGCTGCTGCACTGGTACTGGTGCCCTAACCGATGGACTGGTTAGGGTTGATGAAGGTGAACTGGCTCTATGCGGACATGACCCAATTTTGTGATCCAGTGCCCTACAAGCCAAGCACAATCCCTGTGCCCTGCGACACTCTGAAACCACATGTCCAGGCTTCCCACAATGAGTGCATCCCATTACGGAAGACTGCTTCTGCCTCTGTTGCTGAGGGTACGTCGGTGTCGAGTGCTAAACCGACGAAACTATGGTCACCCTCCTAGGAGCTCTAATAGTCAAAGCCCTAGCTGTCGGGGCTGGTATTGATGACTGGGACAACTGTCCATGAGGCCTCTTCCGTCCTCCAATTCGATCTACTATCCTTTGGGAGGTATATTCATGCCTCCTATTTGCTCTCAAAATAGCATCAAAGGTCTGGTGCTCAAACTGCTCCACTGCTAGAATGATCTCTAGAATCCTGCTAGAATCGCTGCGCTCGGTCTAATTCGTTCGCCACCAAGGTAGGAGCAAATCGACTAAGCCTAGAAAACTCGGCCGCATATCCATCGACCGTCCTTTCCATCTGCTTGAGATTGCTGAACCTTGTATGCAGGTCATACTGAGCTACTGCATCAAAGTACTTCGTTTGGAACTTGTCACTGAATACCGCCCACAAGACAGGTGTCGCCAATCTAACTGCTTGTATCGTCCACCAACTGTGGGCTAAGTCCAATAATTGCAGGCGCACAACGGCCACCTTCTCTTCCTCTGAAATCCAGGCTACCTCCAGAATAACGTCTATATCCTGTAGCCAAGCATTAGCGGCAATAGCATCTTCACTGCCATCAAAGAAAGGAGGGTTCAGACACTTGAAGCTGTTAGCCGCATTGTTCCCTTGATAACTAACTCTGTCCATAGAATCTTGTACTGTCTGCTGCAGGGCATCGCCTCGACGGTCTTGTGATGTAAGCAAGTCCCGAATAAGTCCCATCAGGGTTCTATTGTCAGGCTCTGCAAGCTGGGTTGGCTGAACTAGTGGCTCTTGCTCCCCAGAAGGCATGACTCAGGATGCTGTCCCTGAGTGCTGGGTTTGGTCCCCAGGTTGTGGCTGGTTTATTTGTTGTGCTCCATCCGGCTGATCGGTAGGACCAAGAACAATGCCACTGAAGAAAATAACATGAGGAACAATAAGGAAGGACCAATATAGATCAAGGATAAAGCACCTTATCAGACCAAGATTCAGGAAGATTAGAAAGCACGAGTAAAGATCAAAGGTGAATGCTGATTGAGACATCTATTCGGTAAAACCCTCACACATTGTTGATTTATAAGACCTGTATGGGCCACCACTTAAACCGTGTCACGCTCCAGAACTAGAATACTGGAGAGCGGGGGACAGACACAGCCAGCTACGTACATCAAAGTACAACCTACCTCACAATACGGTCACAGCTGTCTAGATGCATGAGGGTTGAACTACAATCCATCAGTCTCTATGGTCAGGAACAAGCCTAGTGTCTCAATCTCAAGAAAGCAAATAAATATATAAGATGTTAGATCATCTGACATAAAAAGTAAGACGTCCCAAACATTACATATTCAGATGATCATAAAGCTAGTCATACAAAGTGCAAGACTAGCAAGAGTTAAGTCATACATGATCAACCCTAGGATTTGTCAATCATGTTACAGCCCTTAGGCAAACAGAAATTTAGTTTCAACACGAGTTAACACTTGCTCGGCGGCTAAACGCCTCAAAAGAATAATTTATAATAGAGTGGAAGAGCAAAATAAGAAATCCACTCGTTGCCAGGATTACGTCTGGTGTTCACTATCTGGCTGATAAGCAGGAAGATCCTCTGGTATCACTCCAAAATCTGGCCATACAAAACTAGCTAGGTCAGACCCAGAAAGAGCAAGTGCCACAAGGAAGGCTTCACTTAGGAACTAAAACCATCATATAATAAAAGAAGAATTGATAAAATAGCATAGTTAAATAACATAAAAGACTGAGTTAACATAAAACAGAGCTTGCAGTAGGAGGAACAAGAGGTAGGATAATTCCCATGTTAATCACGAGACAAGCATTCAGGCACGGCCAATCAAATCCTGCGGCTTGCTATCATTAGCTAACTAGGGTTATCACAGGCCTAATTACTAGCAAGATGCAGTTGAGATGTTCCTGTAGTCACAAGCCCTACAGCTATCCAGGTTATCCAGGCGAGGTGATTTACAAGAGTTATCAAGATTACTGGTGTACTTTCAGTACTTATATTTTCAAGAAGTGCCCCACATGACAGAGGACTGAAAAAGTTCCCTACTCGTCAGCAGGCTACAAGTCCCTTAGGTGTGGTCGGGATAACGGGATCGCCTGTAACAAGAAAAAATCTCTGTATATGAACTAATTGATCAATCTAGTCATTAACTTAGTAAGATTCATTGTGAATTCCTGATCGTGGTAACCAGGAATCAATGTCCTAAACATGATACAAGACGAGACATGTAGCTTGTATAGGCACAATCAAGAAAGTCAACCACGATGTCAAGACAAGAGTTACTTAGCAAGTCAGGGTAGCTGTCGCAACAGCCTTTCAAGATTATACATGTCATGTCAGGTTACTGGTCAAGTCAAGAGTACTTGTCTGGAGTGCGCCTCGACGGACCACTTATCAAAAGTTATCAAGACGGGTTCAAATTATCATGTTCAAGTCAAGGTCAAAGCTCATGTCCGAGTCAAGTTCAATAGTATCAAGCTATCAAGTTGGGTCATCGCAAGTTAGGCCAAATACAAGACACATGTAAGATCACAAGCATATACAACAAGAACTAGGAAAATATGCATAGGGATAAGAGCAAGGGGGTATCGAGGCCAACAAGTGGCTCTGGTCAGGTGGCGCCAGGAAAGTGACAGGTGCTGGACCAAAAGGCGCCAGCCACAAGGTGGTGCGGGACCAGATGGCGCTGGACCAAAAGGCACCAGGCCGGAAAGGTGCTGGGCCAAAGGGCGCCAGGACGAGCAGGGTACGCCTGGGCCAAGAGGCGCCAGGGCGAGCATAGTGCGCCTGGGCCAGGAGACGCCAGGACCAGGATGGGTCAACATGTGCCAGCATGCTCCAACATGCACCAACATGCGCCAACATGCGCCAACATGCTCCAACATGCACCAACATACGCCAACATGCTGCAACATGCGCCAGCATGCGCCAGCCAGCAAGAGCCAGCCAGCATGCGCCAGCACCAGCATGCGCCAGCCAGCATGCGCCAGCACCAGCATGTGCCAGCCAGCATGCGCGCCAGCCAGCATGCACGCCAGCCAGCATGTGTAGTTCTCCGACCCTACATCGTGCCCCATTTTCGTCTACGGGATATGCGAGAAAGGAACACTGTCGCTATCGATTCGGTCGGGACCGATAGGTCAGAATCGGCCGAGTCGATCGAATGGGAACGATTGAATTAAGATCCATTCTACGTTATGGAATGGCTTCTTCGGAACCAAGTCCCATATTCAGCGGATTTCGCCTCGAGGATTGGCTCTGCGGCTGAGTCGGAAGAGACCTCCTGTTGATCTGATTTTTATGCCGTACTTGATTTGGCTTTGGCTTTGGTTTTCGTGAATGCATTTTTTGTGAATGTTTTCCAAAAGCATTTTCGAGCTTCGCATTCATATCAAAATTCTTTGAATTACACAGTGTTCTAATCGGTTGCTTATGCGATTGCAGGTGATCGCGTAGGCGACGTCAGCACAGCCAACCGGTCGCTCGGTTGAAGCAAGGCTAAGGCGAGTGACTGACCTCCTTCGCCTCGTCCCTCTACTTCAAAACTCAATATGTGAAGTAAAATGAATGCTTGTCATAATAGTGTAGAATCAAAGAAATCATGGCACGATTCTTCACGAAACACTTGTTATCAAACTACTGGTATTGGAAATAGAAAACATGTTTTCTTATGCAAATCCACTTAGCCTATGTAAAGCAATGAATGAATCGATTAACTTTTATCGCAACGATACGGTTAAGTAAGCAAAACGGTCATTGGATAACTTGTCGACAAGGTGTAGTTTCCTCGAACGGTTGCCTAGGCCAAGGGACCGATTCGGCCCGGGAGGAACGAGAATAGCAAGCGCCAGCCCTTCATCGACGTGGGTTATTCGAAAACTTTTGCACAAGGCTTGCTACCCGCCGCGAAAGGGTCGTCGTCTAACCTGGCTATAGTCCGCAATGGCTTGACATTGCCAATAGCCTTCACACCCTTCCACGGCTTAACAAATGCACGTGACATGGAATGAAAATGATAGTTGCTTAATGTTATACAATTTTATATGCTTGCTTCGTAACATGTTAACATGCAATTGGTCAGGATGGTTAGAAAGATCACGTAAAATGCTAGCAAACATGTTTTATAAAACTTTTTGAATCAAATGCAGAGCTTGGATTTAATTATCCATTCGCCAGTACATGTGATCGTACTGATCCTCGCTCTTTGCAGGTCCCGCGAACCAGAAAGGACGTGCCAGCTAGCTCGGCAGCGTTCGTGATTTTGAAGCTTCGGTCGTACGTCGAAGACTTTCTCTGCGACTCCACTTTTGAAGGCTCTCGACAGTCCAAGAAAGATGGCTAAGCGTCCCTCCCATCTAGGTCACTGGAGTACTTGGTTGTATTTTGAGGGATGTGTGCAATGTATGGAACGGCTATCTCATTGGTACTCTTTTGTAATTGAGTCATGTTGTAGCCCGTACGGTACGAGTCCTGTACTGGAGTCTGTAATTGATGTTCATTATCAATAAAGATCAAAGTTTCCTTTACTTAATGTGTGATTCAATTTGTCTTCGTACTCTCTTAGATCTCGTGTCTCGGATTACCTTATGACTATGCCTTGTGCGATCGCAAATTAGGTTCGCACGTCATCACACCCGGGGGATAACTATCGATTCGACGAAATCAGGACGTGACATAATGGTATCAGAGTACGGCTTTACGTCCTTGGCCTCCAGTGTCGAGTTTTTAGTCTCAAATCGTTGACCTCGTGTCGATGAGATAAGTTGTTCCATACGCTGAACCCAGGACGTTTTCTAAAACTAACGAGAGTTGCCTTTTTTTCCTGCAGTTGCGGGAGCTCGGGTAGAGGATGAGTCGAGCGCTTCCAGTGGCTCGAGTACTTCCAGACCCGAGCATTTTGTCAACCCAACGGGAATGACGCCTACCGTAGCCGGACCTTCCGGCAACCCGATGCAACGTATGCTGCAAATGCTTGAAATGCAGCAACGTCAAAACGAGCTCCATCGTCAGCAAGCGGAGGCTCGTCAGACTCAATTTGAGAATCGGTTCGAGGCTCAATTCAAGTTGCAGCAGCAGCAGCAGTTGAATACCCTCCAGCAAATCGTACAATCGGTCGTAGGCAACAACAACAATTCAACGATGACGTCTGTCATGACCCAGCCTGCGGTTCAATCCAACGAAGCCGAACCAGAGGCGCCCGTGTTCTCACATGCGGCACCGATAAGTTCCAACTTCGACGTGTCAAGATTCACAAAAAGCTATCGTACTTCCTTCAACGGCACAGAAGATCCCTCGGTGGCGATCGACTGGTTGGAGGAGCTGGAAGATAAGTTCGAGCTTTTGGGTGTCGACGACTCGAAGAAAGTCGCGTGTGCTCAACTTTTACTTCGAATGAACACGCACGATTGGTGGGCTGTGTAGAAGTGGGCTATTCGACGTGAAGACGGAACGGCGGCAATCTCCTAGGTTACATTCAGAAATGCATTCGAGACCGAATATCTTTCTGCAGCCGTGCGACAGGAAAAAGAGAATAAATTTATGCAATTGAGGCAAGGAAATATGACAGTGCGACAGTATGCGACTGAATTCAACAAACTAGCCAAATTTGCTGGAGACTATCTGTCTACCACTGTAAGTCGAGCTCGACGATTCGAATTGGGCCTGCGTTCTACTATCCGTGCTCATGTCTCGGTGCCTGAGTACAAAACTATGGGCGAGGCACTCAACCATGCCCTCCGTCTGGAGTTCGAGTATCCTTCTGCTACAACCGGCACTGTTCACTTTAATAACAAACGCCATAGTAATACGGGAGGCAACAACACACACAAGCATCAAAACCGTGGCAACGGAGGCGGCAACCAGACGAAGGATCGAATAGTCTGCAAGTTCTGCCACAAGGAGGGGCACATGGCCATCGAGTGCCGATTGAAGAACGAAGCATGTTTCGTGTGCGACAAAACAAATCACGTCGCAAGGAACTGCCCGGAAGCTAGGCCGAACCAACGCCCCTAACACCACCATCAGAACCGAGGCCAAGCACCTCGGGCTCCATCGACCGCACAACAGAATGGCCAGGACCGTCGCCCCAATGCTCAGGGCCGCGTCTACACCATGACTCGCGATGAAGCATTCGCATCTGATACAGTCGTGACAGGTATACTGCAATTCAATAATAAACCTGCTCGTATATTGTTTGATTCAGGTGCCACGCATAGTTTTATATCGACGGACTTTGCCACTGGGCACAAATTTTTCCTGACACCGCTAGGCCTCGATCTCACTGTTAACGTACCGTCGGGCATGCCACTACTTGCAAATTTAGTCTACAGAGACAGAATCATCTGTATAGATGGTCAAAAGATCAGTCTCGATGCGATAGTTCTAGACATTAAGGACTACGACATCTTTCTGGGGATGGATTGGCTCGGTCCGTGCAACGCAACCATAGACTGTGCTGAAAAGAAGGTCACGTTCTGCATACTTGGAGTGCCTAAATTCTGCTACTCGTGTGGTAAGGTATCGCCGACCTGCATGGTGATCTCCGCGATATCTGCTCGACGGATGCTGCATTCCGGGTGCGAAGGCTATCTAGCTTCCGTTCGAGACATGCGACAGGATAGTACAAACGCGAGTCAGACCGACGTTGTCGCAGAATTCTCCGATGTGTTTCCGGACGAGCTGCCTGGCATGCCGCCCGATCGAGAGATTGAGTTCACAATCGATACATTCTCCGATACCCGACCGATCTCGAAAGCCCCATACAGAATGGCCCCTACAGAGCTTAAAGAACTCAAAGTGCAGTTACAAGAGTTGCTCGACAAGGGATTCATTCAACCCAGCATCTCGCCATGGGGAGCGCCTGTGTTGTTTGTCTAGAAGAAGGATAGCTCTATGCGTCTTTATATTGACTACCGCGAGCTGAATAAAGCCACCGTCCGGAACAAATACCCCCTACCCCGCATAGACGATCTATTTGATCAGCTTCAAGGAGCTACGGTGTTCTCTAAAATTGATCTGCGCTCGGGTTACCATCAACTCAAGATCAAGACGGATGATGTGCCAAAGTCTGTATTTTGCACTCGTTACGGCCATTACGAATTCCTGGTAATGCCGTTCGGCCTAACGAACGCCCCTGCCGCTTTCATGGATTTAATGAATCGGGTGTTTCGACCATTCCTCGATAAATTCGTAGTAGTCTTTATCAACGATATACTCGTCTACTCGAAGAATAGGCAGCAACACACTGAGCATCTACGGACCGTGCTTCAGACCCTTCGAGAAAATCAATTATATACGAAGCAAAGCAAATATGAATTCTGGCTGAACAACGTCGCATTCCTCGGATGCATCATTTCAGCTGAAGGCATTGCGGTCGACCCAAAGAAAGTTGAAGCTGTTGTCGATTGGAAACGGCCAGTATCCGTCAGCGAGATTCGAAGTTTCCTTGGTTTAGCGGGATACTACCGACGCTTCGTGAAGGACTTCGCGAAGATCGCATCGCCTCTGACTCGCCTCACCCAGAAAGGAGTTGCATTTGAATGGTCAAACGAGTTGAAGCAACGGCTCATCTCGGCCCCAATACTCGTACTTCCAGAAGGGACTGAGGGTTTTCAGATATTCAGCGACGCGTCCGGTCAGGGCTTGGGGTGTGTGCTGATGCAGTAAAACAAGGTAATATCTTTTGCTTCCCGATAGCTAAAGCCGTACGAGATGAACTATCCCACGCATGACCTGGAGTTAGCGACGATTGTGTTCGCGTTGAAATTATGGCGTCACTATCTTTATGACATGGCGTACACGATCTATACCGATCACAAGAGCCTCAAGTATCTATTCACGCAGAAGGAACTGAACTTACGGCAAAGGCGTTGGCTGAAACTAATCAAAGATTACGACTTGACTATCGACTATACGCCGGAAAAGGAAAATATTGTAGCGGACGCTTTGAGTCGGAAGTACATTATCTCGCTATCCATCGACCGCAGACTGCTACGTGACCTAGAAGAGATGGGCATCGAACTCCGAGTCTGATTCCGGAATGTGTAGTTGGCAAAGTTGCAGTTAGAGCCGTGTTTGCAAGCAAGGATCAAGACCGCTCAGAAGGACGATCCGTACCTGAAGAAGATGCGAGAGCTAATCTCGACGGGTAGGACAACCGACTTTGCGGAAGACGAGACCGACATGCTTCGATTGAGGGGTAGGCTATGCGTTCCGGATGATTCAGAACTTGGAAAGAAGATATTGTCGGAGGCGCACTATGCGAAGTACACCTTGCATCCCGGCAGCACGAAGATGTACAAGGACCTTCGTACAAACTTCTGGTGGCACGGGATAAAAAGATATGTGGCACTTGTTGTGTCGTAATGCATGGCCTGTCTGCAGGTGAAAGCTGAGCACCAGAGACCGGGCGGGGAGATACAGAATATGGCGATTCTGGAATAGAAGTGGCAGCACGTGTGCATGGATTTTATTGTTGGTCTGTCGAAGATGCCGCAGGAAAATGATGCCATCTGGGTCATCGTCGATCGATTAACCAAGTTAGCGCACTTTATTGCCATCAAAGTTACTTGGAGCGTTGATCGCCTGGCGCAGATATATCTTGATGAGATAGTACGGCTGCACGGAGTTCCAGTATCCATCGTCTCTGATCGGGATTCACGGTTCATGTCGCGATTCTGGAGTAGCCTTCAGTCGGTGCTGGGTACCAAGTTGCAGTTCAGCTCAGCTTACCATCCTCAGACCGACGACCAAACGGAGCACGTCAATCAGATTCTCGAAGACATGCTACGACTCTGCGCAATTGACTTCAAATCAAGCTGGGACAGCCATCTACCTCTGGCCGAATTTGCATACAACAATAGCTATCAATCCAGCATTCAAATGGTGCCGTATGAAGCCTTGTATGGACACAAGTGCCGATCACCCATTTATTGGGACGAAGTCGAAGAGCGGCAGATTTTCGGTCCGAAACTGGTAGAACAGATCGTGCAGAAAATTTGGCTCATTCGGGAAAGATTAAAGACCGCGCAGAGTCGTCAGAAAAGCTATGCGAACATTCATCGTCGACCCCTCGAGTTTCAAGAAGGCGATCACGTATTTCTCAAAGTGTCGCCCATGCGGGGAGTTACTCGGTTCGGCGCGAAAGGAAAATTGAGTCCGAGATTCGTTGGGCCGTTCGAAATACTCGAGCGGGTCGCCCCAGTGGCCTATAAAATTGCCCTACCGCCGACGCTTGAAGGTGTACACAATGTCTTCTACGTCTCTCAGCTGCCGAAGTACGTCCACGACCCGAGCCACGTGGTAGATTTTGGCCAGCTGAAGCTAAAGTTCGACTTATCCTACATTGAAGAGCCAGTGCAAATCTTCGAACGCAAGGATAAGCTGCTACGAAATCAAGCGATCCCTCTCGTCCGCATCATCTGGAGGAACCATTCGATCGAAGAGTCGACGTGGGAGCTTGAATCGGAAATGAAGGAGAAATTTCCTTCATTGTTCTCGTAGAGGTAGGTTCTATTCTTAAGTTTCGAGGACAAAACTTTTTATTAGTTGGTTATGGTGTAGTGCCCCGTCCCTATATCGTGCCCCATTTTCGTCTACGGGGTGCGTGAGAAAGGAACACTGTCGCTATCGATTCGGTCGGGACCGATAGGTCAGAATCGGCCGAGTCGATCGAACGGAAACGGTTGAATTAAGATCCATTCCACGTTATGGAATGGCTTCTTCGGAACCAAGTCCCATATTCAGCGGGTTGCGCCTCGAGGATTGGCTCTGCGGCTGAGTCGGGAGAGACCTCCCGTTGCTCTGATTTTTGTGCCGTACTTGATTTGGCTTTGGCTTTGGTTTTCGTGAATGCATTTTTTGTGAATATTTTCCAAATAGGTTTTCCTGACTTGTATTTTTGAGCTTCGTATTCATATCGAAATTCTTTAAATTACACAGTGTTCTAATCGGTTGCTTATGCGATTGCAGGTGATCGCGTAGGCGACGTCAGTGCAGCCAACCGGTCGCTCGCTTAAACCAAGGCTAAGACGAGTGGCTGACCTCCTTCGCCTCGTCCCTCTACTTTAAAACTCAATATGTGAAGTAAAATGAATACTTGTAATAATAGTGAAGAATTAAAGAAATTATGGCACGATTCTTCACGAAACACTTGTTATCAAACTGCTGGTATTGGAAATAGAAAATATGTTTCCTTATGCAAATCCACTTAGCCTATGCAAAGCAATGAATGAATCGATTAACGTTTATCGCAACGATACGGCTGAGTAAGCAAAACAGTCATTGGACAACTTGTCGACAATGTGTAGTTTCCTCGAACGGTTGCCTAGGCCAAAGGACCGATTCGGCCTCGGAGGAACGAGAATAGCAAGAGCCAGCCCTTTATCGACGTGGGTTATTCGGGAACTTTCGCACAGGGCTCACTATCCGCCGCGAAAGGATCGCCGTCTAACCCGGCTATAGTCCGTAATAGCTTGACATTGCCAGTGGCCTTCACACCCTTCCACGGCTTAACAAATACACGTGACACGGAATGAAAATGATAGTTGCTTAATGTTATACAATTTCATATGCTTGCCTCAAAATATGTTAACATGCAATTGGTCAGGATGGTTAGAAAGATCACGTAAAATGCTAGCAAACATGTTTTATAAAACTTCTTGAATCAAATGTAGAGCTTGAATTTAATTCGCCAGTATATGTGATTGTACTGATCCTCGCTCTTTGCAGGTCCCACGAAACAGGAAAGATGCGCCAGCTAGCTCGACAGCGTTCGTAATTTTGAAGCTTCGGCCGTACGTCGAAGACTTTCTCTATAAGGCTCCACTTTTGAAGGCTCTCGACAGTCTAAGAAAGATGGCTCAGCGTCCCTCCCATCCAGGTCACTGGAGTACTTGGTTGTATTTTGAGGGATGTATGCAATGTATATAACGACTATCTCATCAGCACTCTTTTGTAATTGAGTCATGTTGTAGCCTGCGCGGTACGAGTCCTGTACTGGAGTCTGTAATTGATGTTCATTATTAATAAAGATCAAAGTTTCCTTTACTTAATGTGTGATTCAATTTGTCTGCGTACTCTCTTAGATCTCGTGTCTCGGATTACCTTATGACTATGCCTTGTGCGATCACAAATTAGGTTCGCACGGCATCACGCCCGGGGGACAACTATCGATTCGACAGAATCGGGGCGTGACAGCATGCCTGTAATGCCTATAGTTCGTATTACATATTTTGGAATACGTGTACGTATTTTATCTTGTATTGCATGTCTCCTTGCTTGGTTTATTGGGTATTTCCATTTGCTTGGCCATGGTTCATCTTGGTTTGGTTGGCTTGTATTGTTCAGGCTTGGTTCGGTTTTGGTTGAGAACCAACCCACTTACCTACCACCACCATCCCTATTTATTAGCCCCTCTCCTTTCTCTCTCCTCATTACTCTTCTCCTTCCCCACTATTAACTCCTCACCAACCTGTGAGAGAGAGAGAGAGAGAGAGAGAGAGAGAGAGAGAGATCTAGGCAAGTGCATCTTGCTTTATGGAGGAACCCAAATTTTATTGTTCCATTTTCTCCTTCACAGCATTCTAAAGCACTTTAGTACTTGGCATTTCTAATTTCCATGGCTCATTGCTTGTAGATCTAAGTTTATGTCATTTTTGGACTTCTTGGGTTTTGATCTATTTAACATTATTATTTTCAAGTTTGGATGGTTCCATGTTGTAGAGAATTTCATTCTGCCCCAATTTGACCTATGGAAGTTCGGATTTGGACTCTAGACGAAAGATTTATGGAGCCTGGGAGTCATGGCTTGAAGGGTTCTTCTCCTCGGAAGGATGGAGAAGAAGCACAGTCATAGCCGCATGGACTTAGCCGCATAACTTTTATGCGGCAAGATCCCTCAGCCGCATAAGCCTTGCCGCGTTCTTGGCCGCATGGCCTATGCCGCTGGGACTTAACTCCCTGGCCGCATAAAGATTTGATTTAGAGCCGCATAAGCTCATCATTCTCCAGCTGCATGAAGACAATTCTGCTGCCGCATATGAGTTACATCCCCGCGAGCCGTATAAGATCCGTCCCCTGCTAGCCGCATAGGACTCCGCTTGATCCAGCCGCATAAGTGCATGTCCCTTCCTGGCCGCATGAGGGTTCTTACTCAGCCGTATAAGGCCTTACCTCCCGCGAGCCGCATGGTAACTAACCCATTCTCAGCCGCATAAGCGCATGTCCGTCCCGTCGCATGGACTTCTTCCCCCACTGCCGCATGTGCCCTTCGATTCCCAGCCGCATGAGGCCCTCCCCTTTTGCTGGCCGTATGAGGCCCGACTTCTTGAGCCGCATGCGCCCTTGCCTCCCTGGCCGCATGCCACCTCCCCGCGAGCCGCATGGATTTCTTACCCCCAGCCGCATGGGCTGCTCTCTCCCTAGCCACATAGGCTTATCCGTCCTGAGCCGCATGAGCTCGAATTCTGGGCCGCATGAAACCGCACCCATCCAGCCGCATGGGTTCATTCCTTTGAGCCGCATGGCTCCTCCCCGAGCCTTGTCCTTGTTATTTAATTATTATTATTATTTTGTTAACTCATGCCTTATGACCCTCACTGTAAGTTGGGTCTCTTGATAGAATGCTTATACTGTGTTATCCTGCACTTGTACCATGAACACAATAGTGACCCGTAGTGGTGCACTCCTGAAAAGTAACATGACATGATAGTGGCCCGTCGTGGCGCACTCCTGACAAGTAAACCTGACATAATTTATCCTGATAAGCTGTTGCGACGGCTCCATGACATAACATGACCAGTATAAATAACCTGGATACCGTAGGCGATTGTGCTTGTACAAATGAACCAGTCCTGCCTTGCATCATGTTTAGAAAGGGACTCCTGAGTACCACGGTCAGGAGTACCTACTGAAATAGACTAAGGTTAATAACTAGAATAACACAGTAGTCATGAAGAGATTTCCCAGCTACAGGCAATCCCGTTACCTGGGCGCGCCTGGAATCTGTAGCCTGCCGTCGATTGGGGCACATTTCCAGCACACTGTCATGTGTTGCACCCTTCAAGCTACTTAAGGGTACATGCATTTCCTGGACGATGTACCCACCTGAATTCAACCCTTAATATTCGACCTGGGTAACCTGGATGGTCTGCAGGGCTTGTGGCTGTGGAATAATCTCGCTGCATCTTGTTAGTAACTAGGCCTGTGATAACCCTAGTTAGTTAAGTATCAAGCCGTACTCATTGCTTGGTCGTGATTGATTGGATGGAACAACCAGTCTAGTCTTGTCTTGATCATTTACAAGATTGTTACATGTCCTGATTTCTTATGTTAACTGCCGATAAATGGTGGAAAGCTAAGTTCCGTTCAGATGAAGGGTTACAACCCCGATCCTTGTTTGGTTTACGGGTTGTAACCTGGTTATCTGAATAGTTCCATGGTTATCTCGTCATATATCATCCTGATATATTTTTCTTATTTTCTGCTCTTACCATTTATTTATACCTTGTGCTAATTGCTGATTTTAGTTCATAAGTAAAGCTTCCTTTGTGGCACTTGCTCTTTCTGGGGTCTGATCCAGCTGGTTTTGTATGGCTAAATTTTGGAGTAGCTCCAGAGGATCTGCCAACTTTCCAGCCCGATGGTGACCACCAGACGTAACCAGGACAACGAGTGGGTTTATTTTTGGCTCTCCCACTTTATTGTAAAAATATTCTTTTGAGGCGTTTAGCCAACGAGCACATGTTTAGCTCGATTGTATTTTACTTACTGTCTACCTACGGACGGTAACATGATTGACAAATCCTAGGGTTGATCATGTATGACTAAACTCTTGCTAGTCCTCACATGTTGTAATAACTAGGTTCATGATCAGCTGAATATGTAATGTTTGGGACGCCTTACTATTGTATATTGGGTAATCTTACATCTTGTAACATTTACTTACTTGCTTGTGATTTAGACACTAGGCTTGTTCATGACCATAAGAGACTGTTGGCTTGTAGTTAAACCCTTATGTATCTAGACAGCCGTGACCGTATAGCGAGGTGGGTTGCACTTCAATATACGTAGCTGGCTATGTCTGCCCCCGCTCTCCAGTATTCTGGTTATGGGACGTGACATGGTTTAAGTGGTGGCCCATGCAGGTCTTGTAATTCAAGATATGTGAGGGTTTACCGAATAGATGTCTCAACCAGTACTCGCCATTGATCTCTGTTCGTATCCTCTGAATCACTGAGAATTCTTGTCCTGATCACATGCTTGTATTATTGATTTATCCTGGTCCTTCCTTATTGTTCCCTATGTCGTCTTCTTCAGCGGTATTGTTCCTGAACCTGCCGATTAGCAAGACGGAGCACCTCCCGTGGACCCACAGCAACCCCGAGATCAAGCCCAGCATTCGGAAGTAGCCTCCAGAGTTGTGCCTATTGGAGGAGAGTCACCAGTCCAGCCAGTTCAGCCTGCAGAACCTGATGATGGCACTTTGGTAGGTCTCATCAGGACCTTGATAGCTTCCCAGGATCGTCGAGGAGATGCCTTGCACCAGGCAGTGACAGATACTTTGACCAGAGGCGGCCACCTAGGGAACAACGCGGCCAACAGCTTCAAGCGCTTGAACCCTCCATTCTTTGATGGTAGCGAAGATGCGATCGCCGCAGATGCTTGGCTTCAGGACACAGAGGTGATTCTAGAAGCAGGCAGGACTCCAGAGAATGAGAAGGTGGCCGTAGTGCGCCTGTAGTTGTTGGATCTTTCCCGCAGCCGGTGGACGGCACAGGCCGTTGGATTAATGGCCCCTATTGCTTGGGCAGTATTCAGAGAGAGATTCCAGACCAAGTATTTCGGTGCTGTAGCTCAATACGATCTACAGACGAGGTTCACCAATTTGAAGCAGATGGGCAGGACGGTCGACGGATATACGGCCGAGTTTTCTAGACTCAGTCGGTTTGCTCCCACCTTGGTGGCGACTGAGTTTGATAGAGCCCAGCGATTCCAGCAGGGGCTTTATCTGGAGATTTTATTGGCGCTTGAGCAGTTCGAGCATCAGACTTTTGATGCAGTCTTGAGAGCAGCTAGGAGGTATGAGTATACCTCCCAGAGGACTGTGGATAGGGCCGGAGGTCGGAAGAGATCTCACGGCCAGATGATTCAGTCTTCAGCACCAGCCCCGGCAGCCAGGGCCTTGACTATTGGTGCTCCGAGGCGGGCGGCCTCGGTAACGTCGGTTCAACATTCAGCCCCAACGTACCCTCAGCAGCAGAAACAGAAGCCCTCTTCCGCGGTGGGATGTTCTCATTGCGGCAAGCCAGGACATGTGGTGGCAGAATGTCGCAGGGCGCAGGGATTGTGCTTGACTTGTGGAGCAGCAGACTATAAGGTGGGATCCTGCCCGAATAGGGGTAGTTCATCATCGTCCAACCTTTCTAGTCCTTCGGTGAGAGGACCAGCACCAGTCCAGCAGCAGCAGTATCAGCCTCAGAGGCCCTTGTCGCCTCAGTCCCTGGCATTCCAGCAGCAATACCCCCAGCAGTATGTACAAGCCCAAGCCCAGATCCAGAGCTGGCAGCGAGGATTTTAGCAGAGGGGACCAGCACCCCGAGGGCACGGTCAGGCTATGGTGATGACCGTAGAGGAAGGATTGGCACCAGGAGAGGTAGTGGCAGGTACTATTCTCGTCAACTCCTTTCCACCTTCAGCTTTATTTGATTCTGGTGCATCGCATTCATTCATGTCTGCACGATTCACGATACGGGTAGATTTGGAGCCCGAGTCATTATCAGTAAGGCTCAATATACTTACTGGTAACGGACTTGTGGAAGTAGATAGAGTGTTTTTCTCGTGTCGGATCGTAGTTAGCGGTAGAGAATTTCTCGCTAGATCGATAGAGTTTCCGATGGCCATTATGATGTGATCTTAGGGATGGATTGGTTGAGGAACCGATATGCTAGAATAGACTGCCACATTGGCAGGGTTGTTTTTAGCATTCCAGGCGAGCCGAAGTTTTTTTTTCTCCCGAGGCGAAGTTGAACCTTCTCCTCCAGTGTTGCGGATAGCAGTAGCAGCAGTGCAGTTACCTCGGATAGTTGAAGAGTTTTCCGATGTTTTTCCAGAAAAGCTTCCAGGGATGTCGCCAGTACGGAAGATCGAGTTCACCATTGACTTGATCCCAGGAACAGCCCCAGTGTCAGAGAGAGTCTACAGGATGATGCCATCAGAATTAGAGATATTGTATAAGATGATTGAAGAACTCAGAACCAAGGGATTCATTCGTGCTAGTGGATCACCTTGGGGAGCCCCGATGCTTCTTATGAAAAAGGAGGATGGTACGTCCAGGTTATGTGTAGATTATCGTACCTTGAACTCAGTGACAATCAAGAACAGATACCCTCTCCTGAGGATAGATGACTTGTTTGATCAACTCAAGGGGGTAGCAGTATTCTCGAAGATCGACTTGCGCTCAGGATATCATCAGATCAGAGTCAGAGAGCAGGACATCCCGAAGACAGCTTTTAGATCGAGATATGGGTATTGGGAGTTCCTTGTTATGCCATTTGGAGCAACCAATGCGCCGGCTGTATTCATGGACCTCATGAATCGCATCTTCATGCCCTACTTGGATCAGTTCGTGATGGTGTTCCTAGACAACATCCTGGTCTACAGTAAGAGTGTAGCGGAGCATGAACAGCATCTCCGTATGGTTCTTTAGATTCTTAGGGAGCACCAGTTATATGCCAAGTTCAGTAAATGCGAGTTCTGGCTCGATCGCATTTCATACTTGGGTCATATTACCACCAGAGGAGGAGTGGAAGTAGATCCCCAGAAGATCGTGGCCATTGAGTCGTGGCCAGTGCCTAGCATAGTTGCAAAAGTTTGCAGTTTTCTTGGTTTGGCCGGCTACTACCGACGATTTGTTTCAGACTTTACCCGAATTTCAGCGCCATTGACCCAGTTGATCCGCAAGGATGTTCCGTTTGCTTGGACAGCAGAGTGCCAGGATTCTTTTGAGAGATTGAAGCGAGGCTTGATGACGGCACCCATTCTCGCGCTTCTAGATGGAACCGGAGGATTCTTGGTGTATTATGATGCTTCAGGCAGAGGCTTGGGATGTGTTTTTATACAGCATGGGAAGGTAATAGCTTATGCGTCACGATAACTTTGTGATCATGAGAGGAATTACCCAACCCATGATTTGGAGCTGGCAGCAGTAGTGTTTGCACTTAAGTTGTGGAGGCACTACTTGTATGGAGATAGGGTGGAGATTTTCACCGACCACAAGAGCCCGAGGTATGTTTTCACCCAGAAGGATCTTAACATGCGTCAGAGGAGATGGCTGGAGCTTCTTGTGAATTATGATGTCAACCTGCAGTACCATCCTGGGAAGGCTAACGTTGTAGCGGATGCATTGAGCAAGAGAGCCGGAGTTTATTTTCTAACAGCACAACCAGAGCTGTTAGCAGATCTTCAGAAGATGGATATAGAAGTTGTTCTCCCTTCCAGTGTGGCATTGATGGCCAGCATGCAGGTTCAGTCCACTATAGTCGAGAGGATTCGGATGGCGCAGTCAGCAGATTCCAAGCTTCAGCGACTCAGAGCAGAGTGTGAGGCAGGACGAAGACCAGAGTTATGTATCCATGAGAATGGTACATTTCGACATGGTAATCGTCTTTGTGTACCCAGTGGAGATGTCAGACAGAAGATCATGGCAGGGGCCCACAGTTCTCAGTATTCCATTCATCCTGGTGGTACGAAGATGTACGGTGATATTCATCAGCACTTCTGGTAGAATGGCATGAAGAGGAAGATAGCCCGGTTTATCTCTCGATGTTTGGTTTGCCAACAAGTTAAAGCTGAACATCAGAGGCCAGCAGAACTTCTTCAGCCCTTGTCGATTCCAGAATGGAAGTGGGTGCATGTGAACATGGACTTCGTGACTGGATTACCTAGATCTCCAGCTGGTCGAGATGCTATTTGGGTTATAATTGACAGGCTCACGAAGGTGGCTCACTTTCTTCCGTTCAGAGTTGGTCAATCGACGGCTCAGCTAGCAGAGATGTATCTCAGGCAGATCGTCAGATTACACGATGTTCCAGTCAGTATCACCTTGGATCGAGATTCCAGATTTACGTCATACTTTTGGCGTAGCCTGCAGGAGAGTTTGGGAAATCAACTCCAGTTCAGCTCAGCTTATCACCCGCAGACGGATGATTAGTCAGAACGTACGATCTAGACCCTTGAAGACAAGTTACGATCTTGCACACTCGACTTCAGTGGTTCTTGGGAAGATCACTTGCACCTGGTGGAGTTCTCGTACAATAACAGTTTCCAGGCCAGTATCCAGATGGCACCGTTCGAGGCACTGTATGGTAGGAAGTGCAGGTCCCCGCTAGCCTGGGATGACGTTGGAGAAAGGCAGATGCTTGGTCCAGAAATGATTGCCCAGACAGTTGAAGTGGTCATAAGAGTCAGGGATCACCTTCGAGTTTCCCAAGATCGCCAGCGCCATTGGGCCGATTCTCATCGGCGCCCTCTTGAGTTTTCGGTCGGCGACCATGTATTCCTGAGGATTTCGTCTAACCGTGGCGTCATTCATTTCGGCGTACGGAAAAAACTTAGTCCTAGGTATATAGGGCCGTTTGATATTCTGGAACGAGTAGGTGATGTATCCTATCGTCTCGCTCTCCCGCCGTCGCTACGTGAGGTGCATGACGTGTTCCATGTATCCCAATTACGACGGTATATCACGGACCAGAGCCATATCCTGGATCATTCGAAATTAGTTGTTGGTACCAATCTTTCGTATGAGGAGAGGCCCGTGTCTATATTGGACCGAAGAGAGAAGATGCTCAAGAACAAGACTATCAAGTTAGTCCAAGTTGCTTGGGGTCATCACTCTTTAGGTGAGTCAACATGGGAGCGTGAGGATGACATCCGATCGCGATATCCCGACCTGTTTGATTCGTAAGGTATAATGTCCTTCTTATGCCTTACACCCTTAGTTCCTTGCTTGAATGAATGAATGATTGCCTAGTTATAACTTGCTTGTGATTAGTATAGCTTGCTCTTGTCCCTCTAGCCTCTTAATTAAATTTTGAGGACGAAATTCTTTTAAGGTGGGTAGAGTTGTAATGTCTATAGTTCGTATTACGTATTTTGGAATACGTGTACGTATTTTATCTTGTATTGTATGTCTCCTTGCTTGGTTTATTTGGTATTTTCATTTGCTTGGCCATGGTTCATCTTGGTTTGGTTGGCTTGTATTGGTTAGGCTTGGTTCGGTTTTGGTTGAGAACCAACCCACCTACCTACCACCACCATCCTCATTTATTAGCCCCTCTCCTTTCTCTCTCCTCATTACTCTTCTTCTTCCCCACCATTAACTCCTCACCAACTTGTGAAAGAGAGAGAGAGATCTAGGCAAGTGCATCTTGCTTCATGGAGGAACCCAAATTTTATTGTTATATTCTCTCCTTCACAGCATTCTAAAGCACTTTAGTACTTGGCATTTCTAATTTCCATGGCTCATTGCTTGTAGATCAAAGTTTATGTCATTTTCGGACTTCTTGGGTTTTGATCTATTTAATATTATTATTTTCAAGTTTGGATGGTTCCATGTTGTAGAGAATTTTATTCTGCCCCAATTTGACCTATGGAAGTTCGGATTTGGACTCTAGACGAAAGATTTATGGAGCCTGGGAGTCATGGCTTGAAGGGTTCTTCTCCTCGGAAGGATGGAGAAGAAGCATAGTCATAGCCGCATGGACTTAGCCGCATAACTTTTATGCGGCAAGATCCCTCAGCCGCATATAACTCCCTGGCCGCATGAAGATTTGATTTAGAACCGCATAAGCTCATCGTTCCCCAGCCGCATGAAGACAATTCCGCTATCGCATATGAGTTGTATCCCCGCGAGCCGTATAAGATCCGTCCCCTGCTAGCCGCATAGGACTCCGCTTGATCCAGCCGCATAAGTGTATGTCCCTTTCTGGCCGCATGAGGGTTCTTACTTAGCCGCGTAAGGCCTTGCCTCCCGCGAGTCGCATGGGAACTAACCCATTCTCAGTCGCATAAGCGCATGCCCGTCCCGCCGCATGGACTTCTTCCTCCACTGCCGCATGCGCCCTTCCATTCCCAGCCGCATGAGGCCCTCCCCTTTCGCTGGCTGCATGAGGCCCGACTTCTTGAGCCGCATGCGTCCTTGCCTCCCTGGCCGCATGCCCCCTCCCCGCGAGCCGCATGGATTTCTTTTTCCTAGCCGCATGGGCTGCTCTCTCCCCAGCCGCATAGGCTTATCCGCCCTGAGCCGCATGAGCTCGAATTCTGGGCCGCATGAAACCGTACCCATCCAGCCGCATGGATTCATTCCTCTGAGCCGCATGGCTCCTCCCCGAGCCTTGCCTTTGTTATTTGATTATTATTATTATTTTGTTAACTCATGCCTTGTGACCCTCATTGTAAGTTGGGTCTCTTGATAGAATGCTTATACTGTGTTATCCTGTACTTGCACCATGAACACGACAGTGACCCGTAGTGGTGCACTCCTGACAAGTAACATGATATGATAGTGGCCCATCGTGGCGCACTCATGACAAGTAAATCTGACATGATTTATCCTGATAAGCTGTTACGACGGCTCCATGACATGACATGACCAGTATAAATAACCTGGACACCGTGGGCGATTGTGCTTGTACAAATGAACCAGTCCTGTCTTGTATCATGTTTAGGAAGAGACTCCTGAGTACCACGGTCAGGAGTACCTACTGAAATGGACTAAGGCTAATAACTAGAATAACACAGTAGTCATGAAGAGATTTCCCAGCTATAGGCAATCCCGTTACCTGGGCGCGCTTGGGATCTGTAGCCTGCCGTCGAGTAGGGCACATTTTTAGCACACTGTCATGTGTTGCACCCTTCAAGCTACTTAAGGGTACATGCATTTCCTGGACGATGTACCCACCTGAATTCAACCCTTAATATTCGACCTGGGTAACCTGGATGGTCTGCAGGGCTTGTGGCTGTAGAATAATCTCGCTGCATCTTGTTAGTAACTAGGCCTGTGATAACCCTAGTTAGTTAAGTATCAAGCCGTACTCATTGCTTGGCCGTGATTGATTGGATGGAACAACCAGTCTAGTCTTGTCTTGATCATGTACAAGATTGTTACATGTCCTGATTTCTTATGTTAACTGCCGATAAATAGTGGGAAGCCAAGTTCCATTCAGATGAAGGATTACAACCCCGGTCCTTGTTTGGTTTACGGGTTGTAACCTGGTTATCTGAATAGTTCCATGGTTATCTCGTCATATATCATCCTGGTATATTTTTCTTATTTTTTGCTCTTACCATTTATTTATACCTTGTGCTAATTGCTGGTAATTTTAGTTCATAAGTGAAGCTTCTTTTGTGGCACTTGCTCTTTCTGGGGTCTGACCCAGCTGGTTTTGTATGGCCAGATTTCGGAGCAGCTCTAGAGGATCTATCTACTTTTCAACCCGATGGTGACCACCAGGCGTAACCAGGGCAACGAGTGGGTTTATTTTTGGCTCTCTCACTTTATTGTAAAAATATTCTTTTGAGGCGTTTAGCCGACGAGCACATGTTTAGCTCGATTGCATTTTACTTACTGTCTGCCTACAGGCTGTAACATGATTGACAAATCCTAGGGTTGATCATGTATGACTAAACTCTTGCTAGTCCTCACATGTTGTAATGGCTAGCTTCATGATCAGCTGAATATGTAATGTTTGGGATGCCTTATTATTGTATATTGGGTGATCTTACATCTTGTAACATTTACTTACTTGCTTGTGATTGAGACACTAGGCTTGTTCATGACCATAAGAGACTGTTGGCTTGTATTTAAACCCTCATGTATCTAGACAGCCGTGACCGTATAGCGAGGTGGGTTGCACTTCAATATACGTAACTGGCTATGTCTGCCCCCGCTCTCCAGTATTCTGGTTCTGGGGCGTGACAATGCCTCCTGCTCATCTTCTCCAGACAGCTCCCAAATATTCATGAAAACCCATGAACTCAAAAGGGCATAAATCACTTAAAACAAGTCGAAATCGGGACTTTCAAGGGTCTAAATTGGGTAGAATTAAATTTTTTACAATATAGGACAATTAGATTTCGGAGATAACAAATTTTAAGAGATCAAAACCAATAAAAATCGAAAAAAGCTACAAACTTATATCTACAAGAATCCAACCATCAAAACCGAAAATATCAAGTTCTAAAGAGCCTTAGAATCAAGTAGAGAAGAGAATGAAACAATAAAATTTGAGATCCATCATAAAGCAAGTTGCACTTGCCTAGAATTTCTTTGTCGGTAGGAAGGAGTTATGGAGAAGAAGAAAGAAATAAATGAAAAAGTTATGGAGGAAAGAGAGTGGAGTTGACTTATATATCAACCCCTTCTCATTTCAAACCAAAATGAACCAAACCAAGCCAAGCCATGTTGAACCAAGTTGAACCAAAATCAAGTCAAGATTAAACCAAGGCTAAGCCAAGCAAGACAAGTCAAAATACAGGCCACCTGTCAAATATCAAAAATTCGTATATGTATCCTGAAAAATACGTATAACAAAAATAGGAGTGACAAAGTCAACGCCTCGATCAGGAGGTAGAGTCCATATTTGATCAAAATAATAGAAAGAAATAAAATAAGAGAAACATCTGATTGAGAGTAGAAGAGAGGGATTTTTAAATCTTATCGAAAAAAGTCGAAAAAGTAGATATAGTTTGAAAGAAGTAGAAGAGAAATACAAATATAGGGTATTAGTAGTTATAATTATATATTTTTTGTGAGGACATAAATGCAATAAAATATAAAACTTCTCATAATATACATATTTGGGTGTTTATAAAGGCAAAATTACACTACACCGACTTTGGAAATTTTTTGAGCCGACCAAAATCAGTGCCTCAAAAAATATTAACAAGCAGAGGATTTCATAATCGATTGGTTCAAAAATATTCCAAAACCGGTAAAAATATCATTAACAAACAGACGCTTATATAGGAGAGGAGGGGAAGGGGAATGATGGACAGTCCATAGGTCCCTAAATGTTTTTCAAAACTGGTCCGCGCTAAACAGAAAACTCTTTCTATACTTTTAATTTATAATAACTCCTAACTACCAATACTACGATATACACCCCACTTTTCAACATATAGGACGTGTAAGAATACAAAGACTGAAACATAATTTTCCAAATTTATAAAGCCTACTCTCGTGGTGTGAGATGGGCAGGCAATCCGGGTTTCGGTCCGGTCGGGTTAAATTCGGTCTGGGCCGGCCTAAATTCGGTTAACGATTCAGACCAGCTTGGTCTGAGTACTTCGCAGCTCTGGACTGGATTCGTCTTTTCGAACTGGTTGTCCGGCCCGACCCATTTTGACCACGGGTCTGGGCATGTTAAACCTGGTAAACCCGGTCGGGCTTGTCCGGAACAATTTTTTTTGACCGTTTGAATCCCAAAAATATCGAAATGCCCTCATTTTGAGGACTATTTTTTTTTTTTACCGTTTTAAGACAATTTTGGTCATTTTGCTGAAAATGACAAAAAATTCCTTATAACAACTATATTTTGAGGGTATAATAGGTCATTTTGCACGAAAAAACTGTAAATAACCCAAAATTTATGAAATTATACACAAATATTTCTTTCTTCTCTTACAAAATATACAAGCTTATCAATTTCTGAAGATTGAAGTAACACGTTTCTGGATTTTGATGTACAACTTTCTGGAGGCCAAACTGCAGTGTTCTTGAGGCTTTTACACTGCAAAATTTCTTGGAGTTCAACATTTTTTCCTTCAAGTTGACGTTCCAAGTAATTTTAATTTTACAGAATATTTTTTTTAGATTTTACTTTCTCTTTGTTTAGTAGATAAATAATTTTCTCTTATTTTTCTTAAAACTTAATTTTTAAAATATGGATGCTAGTGGTTCTAACCATCCTTATGGAGGTGATTCAAAACAAAATTTTGCTTACTATGCTGATTTATTTGAAAATAATTCTATCCATGATTCTGTGCCACCGACACAAATGTCAGCTCCTGAAGTTAGGAGTATGGCTACTAATGCTGTAAATAGGGAGAAATCAGTTTTATGGCAATGTTTTTAGAAAATATACGTTACTGATAATGAGGGTGCACCGGTTTTAAATCCAAAAAAATAAAAAACCAATAGCTAAAGGTGCACAGTGTAAGAAATGTAGAAAATTTAAAAAAAAAAAAAAAGATGGCACAGACACTTTGAGAAGACACTATGATACTTGTTATGGTTAGGACACACTACAAGCTAGACATACACATATAAGTATCGGTTCTCAAGGATCTTCTGTAGGTAACTTTACTTATTCTGATGATCGTAGCAAAACTGAGTTAACCAAATATATTATTTGTGATGAACAATCTTTCACATTCGGTGAGATTGATTGGTCTTATGATTATGTAAGTACTACTCTTAATCCTTGTTCTAGTAAAGTTTCTAGATCTACTACTAGAGCAGAGGCTATGAAAATATTTTAAAAAGAAAGGACAACTGTAAAACAAAGCGTCGTAAATGTTAGTAAGTTTCCTCTAACTTCTGATATATGGACTACTAAACAAAATTATGCTTATATTTGTATCATGACACATTATATAGATCCAAAGTGGATGTTACAAAAGCGTATTATTTGTCTACGACCTTTAGAATTTTCACATACTGGTTCTGTAATCGGTGGCGCTATCTTACAATTTTTACGTGAATATGATATTTACAATAAATTTTTTTTTTCAATTTCTTTTGCTGATGTTAGTAATAACATTTCTTGTATTAATATTTTAAGTTCATAATTTTTGCATATAGTAGAAGAACGGCTTTTTCATGCTAGATGTGCTTGTCATATTATTAATTTAGTTATACAAGAATGCCTTCAAGTTTTTCAAGTAAATTTAGAAAAGCTTAGATTATGTCTACAAAGTTTGAACACTTCTGCAAGTAGACAATAAGCTTTCAAAATTTTATGTGCACAATATGACCTCTCTTTTAGGAGATTTGTTAAGGAAGCACCATATAGATGCAATTCTACTTATTTAATGTTGAAATCTTGCATTAGATTTAAAGATGTTATTACTCATTATTGTAATGTTAATCCAAGTTTTGATTATCAAGTTACTGAAAATGATTGGCTAATTGGTAATTCTATTTATGAATTTTTAGAATTATTTTACAATGCTACTTATATTTTATTTGGAGTTTATTATCCAACTTCTTCTCTAGCGTTAATATAAATTATTATTAACATGTCTCCTTTATTTTTTAAATATAGAACTATTCTTGGTTTTGATTATGTTGTTTCCAAAATGAAAACAAATTTTTAAAAATATTGGGGTGAAATACCTCTTATATATTATTTAATTTCGATTTTTGATCCAAAGATTAAATTAGATGACGTATTCATATTGTTAGATAATTTTCATGAAAATATGAATGTTGATGAAATAACTTAAAAGTAGAGATTAGAGATGTTTTAGATTCTTTAATTACTTTGTATGAAGAACAAGTTGTATCGGCCTGACCCATTACAACCGTTCAAGTTGGTAGTAGTAGATCTTGTTTTATGTCTAAATTATCATATGCTAAGAGTGTACTGCAAAGGAAGAAACAAAACAATCTTCCCTACCAACGCAGGAATTATCGTTATATTTAAATTTTTATGAAAACTATGATGATGAATTTGCATCTTATTTTTCTATTTTAGAATGGTGAAAAATACGCGAAAAAACATATCCTATATTTTCTTCTATAGCACGTGATATACTAATGGTCCCAATGTCCACGGTAGCATCAAAATCTTGTCTTAGTGCAGCTTCAAAGATGCTAAGCAAGGAGAGGAGCATGATGCTGCCAGATATTTTGGAAGCTTGCGTCTGCGTTTAAGATTGGGTTCATACGAAAAACGTACTCAAAGCTCAAAAGATGAAAGTGCCGACATCAGTAAGCTGGACTTTCAGTTTCTTACTTTGGAGGACACTACTGAAGGTGGAGCTGAGCAATAAACTTGGAGGAAAGATCGACGAAGAACGAAGGACGACAAAAGAAATTCTTGTACATTTTTATATTTCAAAAAAAAAAATAGTTTGCAAGTTGTACATTAAATTATCTTGAAGTTAAAACTTTTATTTTCTCAAATTTTTTTAGTTAATGTTATAGTATATTTAAATTTTAATGGAAAAAATTTGTTAACTTTTATTAAAAAATTATATATATATATATTTTTACTTTTTTTAAAAAAATGGCCCAGACTGACCCGATCCAGTCCTGAACCGGTCCGGCCTAGGTCCGGTTTAGCCCGACCCGTCAAAACTGGGTCATGGGTCTGGACTTGGTTCAAATTTTTTTTTTTCGGGTCGGTCCGCTCCTCCATCCCGACTAAGCCCGGCTAGATCTAGATCCGATCAAATCCGATCACAATTAGATCCGGACCGGCTTAATCCGCCCACCGCACACCTTCACCATGCGGTCAACAAGAGTACGGATATATTGACAACATGTAATTATTGAGCTTGTTGTAGCGAAAGAACCATTTCTGCATCATATTTCATATAAGACCATACAAATGTTACCCGTAATTGCCTTACACAATGGAGGGTATTTTCGTCTTAATGAGCCAATAAAGTCCCCACTTCCCTGTGCGGACGAACACCGACCTCCAACTCGAGTTCCCCCAAATTTTCTTCCTTCGAGAGCCCTTGCTTCACCGGAAATTCGTCTCGGATCTCCTCCTCATCCATTTTCTTTTGTGGTATTCTGTAGATTGATCAAAGCCCAAACGATCCGACAGTTCTGAGCTCAATTTCGGACTCTTTTTTTTTTTTTTTTCCAACCGTAAGTTCACTTCCTTTAGCTAAATCCGTAGATTCTCTTTGCCTGTTATTTTGAGCTCAATATCGGATGTTTTGTTGCCGTTCCAAAAATTAACACTAAAATTAGTGGTTTTTACAATTAATTATTTTCTCACTCTTTTTCTCAATATCTTTCTGTGGTATCTGTCATTTAGGGAGATTCTAAACGCACTACAACTTTTACTTGAGGACGGTTCAATTTCGTTCAATTTATTTACAAATTTGTCACTCCAAATTTTTAGTATAAAAGCCAATTGGACTTTAGGCAAATTCTACGTTCCTATAATATATATTATAGTACTGTATAATTTTCCTAAAGGCCTATAGTATCTGTAGGAAATCCTACGGTCCTGGATTATATAAGGACTGGAAAATTTCTACGGTCCTATTGAAATACAGGACTGTAGGAAATCTCAGGACTGTAGAGTCCTACAACTACTATAAGACTGTAAAATTTGCCTACAGTCATGTTGGAAAGGTTTGGGAGGTTAGACAGCCCAAGTTAAATTTGGGACTGTTCTGAATAAAAAATTGTAAACACCTGGGTGTCGTAAATAAATGTGTAGTGCCTTTAGAATTTTCTATTATCTACTAGGATTGGGTTCTCTATTTTCTGTTAGGTTTTTGAAGATTTCAGATGAAGAACTGTCTTCATAAATTTTTGGATGGCAGGAAGAAACAATATGCGGTTGCTGAGCCTCTCTGTTGACGTCTTCCGGAAAGTGATTTCCCTCAATTTGTATTGTAGAGTTATCCTGTAACTCCGTTTCCTTTTCGGGCTTAAATTCCTCCATCAATAGCTCTCCGAAGGATTTTGTTGAATCTGCATAGATTTGTCGCTATTGTCCCTTTTTTAGTTCTATTGGCTGGTTGTTTGGAATTTGGAGTGGGGGAAAGAGTAGTAATGGTGTGCCAAGCAGCTACGCAGACGAGATTCCGAGCATTAAAACACGAGAATGGGATGGCGGGGAATGCAACCATCATCGTTCGCGTCGTCGCTTGCTTTCAACCATTGCAGGATTGTCAGGTAAAACCCACCTTCACCCCCATTCTCATTCGAGCTATTGCAATTCTTCTCGAATTTCCTTTCTTGCTCGTGGCAATTTATAATTCCAAACTGCTTGTAATTCATCCAGGCTGAGTACTTCCGCCATCTTCTGAAGCCCGTAACGTAGATTACTGGACTAGCTTCGTTTCAGTAGCCGTGTCGAATTTGTTGTAAGTAGTAATAATACTAGGATTTCGACTGCTTCTAAAGAATACACAAGTCAGCCGGAAAGACAACTCAATCAATTTTCGGTGTTTTCGTTGGTGGTGGGTGAGGAAGCTCAGTAGAATTTCCTTTCACATTAGGAACTGGTGTATCTTTGAAGATTATTGTGAGTTTTTTTGTTTATTTTTCATCTTTCAGGTGTCGTTGGGATGGGAAAGGACCAAAATCCTTGGCGATCACGCAAATTTGAACCCGCTAGCGAGTTCATCCCGTTAGGGAGAAAGAGGTCCAATCCGACAATGTATCCCTTCTATGCAGGCGGCTTGCCGGTGAATTCGTCTTTGTTTCCACCTTCAAATCCGGTCGGGTTTACTTCCTGCAAGAGGAGTTACATGGTTTTTGATCGGTCTGGAGACCAAACTAGCCTCGTCTTCGGCTCGTTGGGCACCCAATGCCCCCACGCGAGTCTTCCTGGGAGAGGTGAAAATTATGTTGGTCCTGAGAGGGAGGACTCGCACAAGGAAGACTCCGAGGACATTGACGCCCTCCTCTATTCAGATTTCGGAAATGAATCCGAAGCCAGCACTGGGTATTCCCCGGTCCAGAATGTAACAGCGGAGAGCTCCGCAGTTGTAATCCCCCATTCGTTGCCCCCACCCAAGAGGCGTAGGTTTGAGCCCAACTCCTACGAGTCTGAACTCAACCCGCTTGCCGAAGACACGGCTAGCTCGACCTTCCATGCTGATGACGAGGAGGATCGGACGAAGGCGAAGAGGGAGAGGATTCAGGAGACTGTACGAGTTATAAGGAGGCTTATTCCGGGTCGGAGGAATGCGGAGGAGGAGGATGCAATGAGTTTGCTCGACGAAGCCATCAGGTATCTGAAGTCACTGCGGCTGAAAGCCAAGGAATTAGGAGGGAGTTCACTCTGACGAGTGAAAGTGCATTAGTATTTAGTATTAGTAGTAGTATCAGGTCCAAAAGCTCCGTTGCGAACTCTGTTGTTCGTATGGGTATGGGTAGGTCCAAAAGCTCCGTTGCAAACTCTGTTCCGCGTAATCGTATGGACAGTACGTAATGCACATGCAAACACTCTACTTTTAAATTTTTTACTTCGTTCTACTCCTGCGAACCAAACAGTCGTATCGTGTTCAGCCCAAATTGTTCCTAGCTGGCCAATGATTGGAGTCTGACATGGAATGGTTGGTCGCTATAATAAGTAGTATATGTTTGCTGTGGTGACTTTTGCTTTTGTTATGGTTACGATGGAGCAATAAAGGGGTGGATTTGATTCGGGGACGCGCGCGTGGGGGAGTTGATTTGGATCGAGAACAACTTTTTTTTGACTAAGGGGGTGCGCATGCAGCGGCTGGCGTGCGTTGTAATAGGAGGCAGATGGTGATGTAATTTAGCGCAGCAGCTCTCACCCCTTCTTTTATTTTATTCATTTATTACGAGGAGTGGAGTGGGAGGGAAGCGTGGAGGGGTTGGTGATGTAGACCTGTGTTTGGAAGAAAGGAGGCAAATGGAGGAGTTATGAATTGACAACACGGTTGCGGAAGTGCAAGGAAAGACGAGATATCTTTCTCTTTAATTTCTGCTGCTAATTTCTACTTCAATGTGGTGTCAGCTTTATATTTGCTAGGGAGATGTTCGACTACTTGTATGTGTGGTGGGTGGTTTATTATTATTGTTATATAATAATTATTATTTGAACCGCCTCTTTTAGTTGTTTTTTTTGTTTTTTTGTTTTTTTGTTTTTTTTGATATTTCACGCACACACGATGGCTCAAATCTTACTGGTCCCTCCGGATGTCCGTTCCACTACCACTAGGAGGCTAGAGAGCTTGGACTCTTGGTTAGTTATTAATAGGACTTGTGATGCTTATTCCCCATTGTGGCCAACCCAACAGTTCCAAAAATCAGCATAAATTTACTTAGTTGAGTCAGCCTACATCTAATATGGATCATGAGCCAGTTTAATGATAAATCCATCTGATGGGTACAGCTACCGCCGGGCCTTGAGGCCCAATTATGAGGAGTGGCCCACACATAAAAACCCCGGCCTGGAAGGACCTAAGGTGCTGATCGGACACATGCAAGGAGAAGAGGGATGACATAGTAATTTCGCTATTTTTTTTCCTTCTAAATCTCTCTCACGGAATCTCTCGGATTGATGGGACAGGTATATACAATCTTTCTCACTTTCTTTCCTGTTTAAGTTGTTGTTGTTGTTGTTTTTTTTTTTTTTTTTTCTTAATTGCACTTTGATATCCTCAACTATTTCTGTATTTTAACTTGATACCCTAAACTTTTTTTTGTAACAAGTTGATACCTGAAAATTTTTTTTGGACGAAAATACTCTTGATCAAACTTGAAAATTATCCCCCCCACCCCTCCACCACCCCACCTCCCCTTCCCGTTTTCGGCCACCCCCCACCCCCCTCCCGCTTCCGGCCGCCTCCCCCACCCCCCTCTGACTTTCGGCCGTCTCTCCCCCCCCCCCCCCCTCCCGCTTCCGGTCGTCTCTCTCCCCTCCCCTCCCGCTTCCGGCCACCTGCCCCCGTCTCTCCCCCTAGGGCATGGCAGCGTGGGAGGAGGGGGGGGGGGGGGCTGGGGGAGGGTGGACGGAAGCCGGGGGGGGGGGGGGGGGGGGAGACGGCCGGAAGCGGGAGGGGGGGGGGGGTGGCCGGTAGTGGGAGAGGGGGGTGGCCGGAGGGGGGGCTGTGCGGGAGGAGGGGTGGCCGGAGTGGGGCCAGGGGAGAAGGGGAGAGGAAAGGGATAAGGGCATTTTCGAGATTTTTAAAATTTTAGGTATGAAATTGAAAAAAAATAATAGTTGAGGTATTAAGTTGTTGAGTAAAATAGTTTAGGGTATGAAGTTGAAAAATCGGAATAGTTGAAGGTATCAAAGTACAATTTAGCCTTTTTTTAATTTATTTTTTATGTTGCCCATTTAGCCATATTGCACCTTTGTGCAAGAGTGGAAGGAGCTCAAGACCGGGGCGGAGCGTAAGCTGGGATGTCTCGGGTTGCAGGTCGGACTTAAATAAGTATGAAGAGCTTCCAGTATACTAACATATGTAAGTCACAGCGTAAGTGGTTGAGTTATTGTGTCTTAATAGAAATGGTTCCTGGTTTGAATCCTGCTGGTGGTTGTGTATGTTTTGTAGTTTTTTTTTTCCATCAATGCTCAGCCCCTCCTAAAAATATACGGAGCTGCTAGGTTGCCCGCGGTTTGTAACCGCGGGCGTGACCGCCAATCCACGTGTCAGCCGGCCATTGGCCCCCTGATCCGGGTGGGACCCGAGATGCGGGGGGGGGGGGGGGGGGGGGAGGGGGGGGGGCAATGGCCGGTCGACAAGTCGGCCGGCGGTCACGCCCGCGGTTACAAACTGCGGGCAAAATATCATTTTCGAAAAATATATCCTGGCATCCGCCCTTGCTCAAGACAGAGGAGCCACCCCTAAGCTACCTGACGGAGTCCGACCATCAATGCTCTGGATCGAACTGGGCATGTACCCTGATAAGCTTAGGAAGCTCAACTTCATCAACCGACTAGTGCAATACAATATTAGTTCATCATCTGTAGGAAAATTGTCACGACCAGCTTCCAAATAATGGATACGAATAAATTGTCAAGTCCAACTTTGATGTTGTTCTTATACAACATCAAATATATGATATCATTAATAACATGATTCAAAGTTATAACAATAGTTAATGTCTAACTCATTCACAACACAACTAATCAGACAAGAAGATAAAATAGCAACAAGAGAAACATTTACCAAAGTCTAACAATTAATTAATTAAAGTCTATGTTATTCCTAAAAAATCGTATGCACCAAAAGAATCCAATAAACCAATCCATTATCCAAGTCCAACATCAGCGAGAACATACCCGCTAAATAATAATAAATCGGAATAAAAGTTTATGTAAATATAACTAACTGGAATATAATTCGACTCCTCAATACCATTACCTACCTCTCCATCTCCCTCGGAAGGATTGTAATGTGATGTGTTGGGTATTTGTCCTCTTCTAAGGTTGTCAATAGTTAATATATCCAGTTTGGATTGAACAAAGTACATATGGTATGAAAGTGTGCTATACATTATACAATTACCATGTTGACTGGAAAATAATATGGTAAGTGATAGTAGAAATAGGGAACAAGATGATATATTGGATGATGGTAATAACAAATATGGCCAAGGTACAAAACATGGTGATATGACAATAGTGACCAAAGAGTAATCATGTAAGCAATATGTGACTATGTTTTGGAAAACATTGTTTGCTATGTGGACTAAAGTTGCTAATTTGGCCAAGGTACTAAATTTGCTATGTGTTTTAGAAAACATTGTTTCCTATGTGGACTAAAGTTGCTAACAGTATACGAGTGAGTTATCCACATGTCTACCAGTGCATTCCCCTAGCGCAATTACAATATAATTTCGAGTTAACCAAGTTATACAAGTATGAAAAGTGTATGTTGCAAGTATTATACGAGTAACAAGTAATAGTAACCAATTATGCATATGGCTGGAAATAAAAAGAATCATACAATAAGTCTCTTATGTACAAGTTATAAGAATAGAACAAGAATTTCCAACTAAGAGTGCACAAGCATGTTAGCATATAAAGCAAAGTATAACTAATAGCTCATGTATACTTGCTTGTAGATGATTTTTTATTGACAACTAACCGGTACCCCGCTCGGAGATCCCTTTTCTACCCCAAAATAATCACATGGAAAAACACCACCACCAAGAATATCCAATCAATTTAACAATCTTAATTTAGCATGCTAATAATCCTAAGTTCTAGATTCTAGGGTTTAGTCCATTCGGCATGCGGATCGTTGCACGAATTTGGTCCAAAATTTTGTTTCTAAAACTTAAGTTTAAAGTTCTAATCTTGCGTGTTTCGACGATATGGACGTTTGGTCTCCTTAAAATTGCATTTTGAAATAATTTGCTGAAGCTACGGTCCATTTTGATCGGAAACAAACCTTTCAGGTCTTAATTAATTTTACGACTGTTAGCAATTTCTAAAACTTGCGATCCAACTCTAGAAATTCTGGACTTTTTGTGAACAACAAGCCCATAACATTTGAACCTTAGGAAAAAAAAAAAAATCCTAAAGTACATTGTTTACTTAGGTTTTTTCGACTTATGATTTATTATTTATTTTTCCCCTAAAATATGATCACCAATACTCTAAAATACATAACAATACAAAATCAATTCCTAGGTTAATAACATACCAAAGTAGTTTCTTACGTAACTTCAGGAAAAAAAAAAATCCTTCAAGGTTGTGAGATGTTCGAATTTCAAGTCGATTAAAATTAGGGTTCGAATTCAAAATTAAATAATGCATTCATGGATTTTTAGTAACTAGCAAAATATCTCAATAAATTCCAACTTTCAATATGTTATAGCCTACAGCTTTAAGGATACAAGAAAATTTATAGAGGTGTATGTCACGTCCCACTACCGGAATACAGAGAACGGGGGTATGACACAGCCAGTTAAGCACTACGAAGTACACTGGTACCTCGCAATACGGTGACGGTTATCAATAATCAAGGAATGTATACTATAATACAAGTCACCTATAGTGTCACAAGGAATAAACAATATCTCAATCAGTCAATACAAGAAACAGGAAACATAGAACATATAAGATGAAGCAGTACGTAAGATATCTCCGACGCTCTATCAAAATGATCATGAATCTAGCTATATAAAATAAAGAGCTGGCACACTTTCAATAATACATGGTCATAGCCAGCATGAATAAGTACAATCATGTAGAAGGAATAAAACTTCAGAATAATTAGGTGCTTAAGGCTAAACGTCCAAAAGAGAAAATACTATATCATGAAGAAGAAACCCATTCAATCCCCTCGACATCCATCCTTCTGGTGCATGCCATTAGTAGGGAGAAGATACATTGAATCCTCGGGATCGACTGCTAGATCTGGCCAAACAAAACCAAAGAGATCAGGTCAGGAAATAGGTAATGACATGTGCCATAGCTTAGGCATGTATACCATCGTCGAGGAACTATGGCATCCTTACACTAAATAAGGACAAGAGATGTCATACTACGCCGAGTAGAGTACATCCCTCGGCTAGGCATCTGTGTCGTATCTTCGATCCATAGCCTATCATAACATAGTAGCCCAACTCCACAACCAAACAAGGACAATGATTGAACCATCACACTACGATAGTCCATGTCCCTAAACTACTAACATATGATATAAAACAAAGACAAAAGAATTAAGTAATCGGTCAATCAGTTCCTACGGCTTGTTATGTGGTATCCAGATTATCCGGTAATGTTATATATATATATATATATATATATATATATATATATATATATATATATATATATATATATATATAGAGAGAGAGAGAGAGAGAGAGGGGAGAGAGAGAGAGGGGGGAGAGATCCTCATATCGTACAATGGCGAAGTGGGAATGGTCAAGCCATGAGTATATACAGGAATATAAGTAATATGCCATGGCCCCCGCAAGGCCACCAGGCTAAATAGCATCAGTAACAGTCACAATAATCCTATAGGGTAGATGTTGAGTCGGTTAGTATAATAAAAGTCAGATACTGCATCCTACTAGGATAGATGATATATGATATTTAATGGATGTCCAATAACATAGGATCCTTTCCCCTCCTAATGCTTCTATCAGTTTTAAGTTACCTAATTAACCATACGGTTACACGAAATCTTGTATCCTGATCACATAATCATCCTCCCTAGATATTG
Organism: Iris pallida; assembly: GCA_029216955.1. NCBI lineage: Eukaryota > Viridiplantae > Streptophyta > Magnoliopsida > Asparagales > Iridaceae > Iris > Iris pallida. The sequence goes on along the minus strand of JANAVB010044216.1, from coordinate 12,216,291 downwards.
TACCACATTATGAGTATGCTAAGTGTGAACCCGCATTGGTTCCCGAAGGTTCCATTCTAGATCCATCCTAAGTGTAATACAGCAAACAATCAGACAACCTAACCATGCTACAATTACTGATCAGTACGATGGTATCCCTGCAGAAATAATAATATACTAATAATAACAAGAATATGATATATCAGAAATAGGTAGCACCGTAGTGCGTAGGATAGCACCTCGATGCATTAACGGAATATGTCAACACGAACACAGGTATACGCCCTGATCCTGTAGGATAGTAAGTCATTACCAGACTTGATGTCATACAAGTCTAATTTGTATGACAAATACCAAAATGGTCGATTGAACAACTAAGTTACAAAGTCATCGAAGCAGAAATACCAAGCATAACATTTGAATCAAAACAAGTTATGCGAAAGGCTGATTCTTTTTATTGATACTACAACGGGGTTACAATGGCTTGAAGCCAGGAACAGCTAGATTACAAATCACTCTCTCTATCTCCCAATATAAAGAAATCATGCCGCAAGGCTTATAACTAGAGAACTAAACAAACAACGATGTTCCCACACATTATGTCCTTTATAAACCAAATAATAACATTCTGACTACAACGCCTCAAGCACCAACCGAGCCCCAAATCCATGCCTCTGATATCCGAGAAAACTTTGGACCTACAAGACTGGAAGGTATCAGTATGGAGCGTACTGGTGTTTGGCATCTCACCAATGCTACAAAACTAACATGTTGAAAAATATAGTAAGTGCATGCAACATTTTGTGGTCTTTCTAATATTGTTTTAGGATCAGTTACATGGTATATCATATTTGTGTCCAAAATCATAAGTGTGTCACACAACAAAGTTGAACTTGTCCATACTTACCATCCTTCCTTCCCTGGCCAAGTAAAACAAACATCACCTTATGAAACATGGTATCAATAAACGATGTCCATCAAAAACTACATTTAAGAGTGTCATAATGTATGTCCCTGCACAAAGACATCGTTAGCCATCATAAAGGTATAATCGTTCTAAGTGCTCAATTCCGTATATAGTATTTAAGCTTGCAAGCAAATAACATTAGCATGCAGTCTAAAATTTATATAAAGGCTACTGGCACCATAAGCCATCCTGGACTGTAGCTTAGTAAGACCGTTATCCTCTCAATGCAAGGTAGCGAGTCCCACTGAAATTTCTCGAATCACCCGTACTAGTTTGTCAGCACAGATACCCTGGTCCTCCTAGGCCGATACAATCCCGGTGCGCCAGAAATTCATTCGAGGAAAAAACCTTGTGCATAAGTTGTCCATGACCATGAAACTACGAGAACATCTAGACTCTACACAAATACATTGCATAAAACTGAAATCATAATAAGCATCTCTACCTAGCATATACAACGACACATCTGTAAATCCCATCTCCCTATTTATATAAAAATCTTACAATATATATATATATATATATATATATATATATATATATATATATATATATATATATATATATATATATATATAAACTTTATTAACAAGTATGTCGTGGACCTTAGTTAGGCTAGGTTGAGGGTTGTACAAACATTTAGAGAACCCAAGCTAGTGAGTCCATTGTAGCTAGTTTAGACAAGGTTTGAGTTAGATTCAAGTGCCCATAGGTGCACCAACTTCACCTTAACATGTTAGGGTGTGTCTCAACCTAAATCAAGTAGACTTGAACCCAATTCAACCACCCAAACCACTAGTGTACAACAACCCCATTCCAGGATGCCACATTGTTTTGCGAGGTATGTTGAACCCTCAAATTGATGGTTCTATAACTTTCTCTACTCCTCCTATTAGAGATGAAAATCCATTTCCTCCTATTTTCCAACCATTCTTGTAGCCTGAACGTCCATCTCCGCATCATTCACTCCTCCTCTTCCCCCAACATCCTGGCCGAAATTCTCAGGGAGTGTAAGGCTGAATTGAAAGTGAAGAATTGGGGAACAACACACCAATAACTTAAGGTATTTGCACTCCTAAACTCCTCCTTATAGCCCCTACTTATCTCTCATGTTTTTCCTCAGTTTCTACTCATTTGTACTCCCCTAACCATGACCAGACATGTCCCATTTCAGATAACAATATTGCTGAATTCAGAAGTGAATCTCTGCCATCCTCTTCTCTCAATATAGGTACACACCCCATTTACCCTTCTCAATTTGATCTAGAACTTAAGGAATAATTGAACAACACATTGACCTAGGTAGAAACCTTGATCTAATCATAAAAATTTTGGTTTAAACATGATAAACGTCACCTAGAAATCTGAATTCCAGATTTGGTATTCTTTGGATTGGGCATGAAATCCTTATGAAAACCCTTCCTACTTTTGATGCAAACTTGAGAACTTATTAACCTTTTCATTTATCTAGTTAGAAACTATAGTTTTATCAAGAAAAACCTTTTTTATGCATGTCAATTATGTCACGACCCGCACCCGCTTTTCGGATACGAGACGTGTCCAAGCCAGCCTACGCCGCAGAGTCGGCGGTAGAACGCTGTCACGGCCAAGATGCTCAAAATTACAAAATATACATATTTTCTGCTCATTCACATTTCTAAATTTATTACAACAATTACAACATTCATATTTAAAAAAAATACAAAATTCTCACAATTAATGAAAATGATACAACTGCTATCTATTTCTAGGTTTCTGTCCGCATGTATACCCGTATCTCCCAAAGCTAAGTGAAGCCACAGCTAACCTGAAAAATATTGGTTTCCAGTCAGGAATGGAACAAGTACACAAACCGACGGTAATGCGAAAACACAATAGAATTAACAAGACATAAAAATAACATATGAGAGATGAAAACTAGAAAGTAACTGATGACATGGCAAGCGGTGAAGAAAACAAGAAAACAAATAAAAGACAACTATCTATGTGGTTTGAAATATCTTGTTCGACATGTGAACGGCTAAGGGGTAAATACGGCACCCTGTACGTGTCGTGTGTAGCTGCTATCAGTCAAGATTAGACATATTGGAATGGGTAAGGGATAGTTCACACGTCTACTAAGATATTTTTTCGTTCAGCTAGTACTCATGGAATCAGGTCGCAAGTATGGTAATCTTGAAAATGACAGTCAAGAATGTATAATAAATCCATGATACTAATCTCCGTGTGACGAGCGTGTCAACAAGCAGCAAGACATATATACAAACATGAAATGAAAAGACTACTATGAATCGAAAGCAATAAGAAAGTGCACTTGCCTGAGGTCCTTAGTTGGTGAAACCGATAACACAACCACATCAGATGAGTCACTAGAGTCAACACATGCAAAAAGTCTCCGGATGTAGAAATAAACATTACCAACGTTTTTAGAATAGTCAAATTAGCTAGGATTGCCTGTCTTTAAGTCCAATTCTGGACACAGGAGTAAAACGGTAATTTCGGGTCAAAACGGTATCCGCCGTTGGACCCGCTTTACACCGAAAAGCGTGCCAGAGTCAAAGGTCTCTAAAATCATCAAACTACATGTCTACAGGTCCAGTTTTCTGATACGAACCCAACCGTATGTCCAAAGTTGGATTCCGGCGGGCTGTGCACAAAATCGCCCGTTGAATCGGACCGTGGGGCCCGCAAAACGGCGATCCGATCAACTGTCTCAGAATCGGACCAAACTTGGCATACATGACCAGAAAAACGATATGGTCCTGTTGGCATAAGTTTCGTCTCGATCAGACGAACGTGCACAAAGTAATTGGAGTTTGTGCAAAGTGGTCGATACGATAAATTTTGACGAATACGCATCAAATTCGTCATGCACACGCAACCAATTTGAATTCCATTAAAGCCCACACGTCCGCGAAGCCATTACGCACCTTTCGATGCTTTAGGTTCGCGACCAAGTCGCCCGGTTTGGCTGGACGCACGTGGTATCAGAGTATTTTTTATTAAATTAGTTTTCGAAATAAGGTTTTTTTGGATTTTCGAAACCAATTAACTGAATCTATACTAGTCTAAAACAGAAAATTAAAGAAGGGTTCCAATCCTGGTCATGTACTCTAAAACTTTGTTCAAATACAATTTATAATCTGGTGTTAGATCGATCCGAATTGATCTCCTAATATGGGTACATAGACTGTCATAGGTCCTGTTTCGGGACAGGATTTAGCCGATATTTGAATCGGTTTCCTAAAAAATATGGTCAACCATATTTGAAACTAATTGAAGGATCACGTAGGGGATTATATAGGCTACGCGTAGGCTTTCGTAGTTCGTAAAACGATGAAACGACGAGTGAGAAAAGGAAAAAAAACATGGTTACCCGGCCTATACTACTGTCCTGCTGTCTTCGTGCACGCGCACGCGCGAGGGCTCCTTGGCCGGCTCCGACGGTCCCCCGGCGGCGCTCCGGCGTCGAGGTGGCCGCCCAGATGACTGGGGAGGTGCGGCTAGGGTTTAGGAGAATCCCCCCTCCCTCTCTCGCGTATTTATACATGCTCGCGGAAGGGAAAACCCGAACAGGGTCTCGTTTCAGTCTCGGCGGGGGGGGGGGGGGGGGTGAGATTTTCGCTCGGGATGCATAATTTTGGGGGTGTCCGGGCTCGGGCTTGGGCCCAGGGCTGGGTTGGCCTGGCTTGGCCTGCTGCTGCTCTTTGTTTTACATATATATATATATATATATATATATATATATATATATATATATATATATATATATATATATATATATATATATATACACACATACACCTATATATATATTTGTATATATATATATATATATACACATACACCTATATATATATTTGTATATATATACAAATGTATATATTTGTATATATATATTTGTATATATATATACCTATATATATACATACACATATACACCTATATATATTTTGTATATACATGCACATATACACCTTTATATATATTTATGTATACATATACATATACACCTTTATATATATATTCACATATATAATATATATATATATATATATATATATATATATATATATATATATATATATATATATATATATATATATATATATATATATTGTTTTTTTTGTTTTTTTTTGTTTATATATATATATATATATATATATATATATATATATATATATATATATATATATATATATATATATAAATATATACATTATATATATATATATATATATATAAATGGGGAGACTAAGATCAGCCGGCCCTAGTGTTCATCCCCCCTTCCTTCTTCCTCGGGTGGTGGGCGGGGCCGGTCATCTTTCCCGGCGGTCCAGCCGGATGGCCGTGGAGCCCCCTCCCCCCCTTCGGAGGCTCCCCCCTTCTCGCCACCCCCGCGGACCTAGCGTGGTTGCTCCCTCCTTCTCGGCCCTAGCGTGGCTGCTCCCTTCGTGGGGGTCATTCTCCACCCTCGCCAACGCCGGCCCGCAGTGCGGCCGCTACCCCCCTAGCCGCAGTGTCGTCGTCCCCGGCGTTCTCGACGATGGCGTCGACTGCCCGATCCTACAGTAGTGCCTCTAGGCTCCTCCCCGGCCCCCTCCATCCTCGGGCCTTCGTCGGGATCTCGTGTCGCTTCGCCTGTCACGCTGCCTTCCCCCGGTTCGTCGCCTCCGCCATCCGTGGTCCCTCCAGCTGCGCTGTCCCCCCTCCTCGGTCGCGACAACGCTCCCAATCCCGGATCTTCTCTCTCAGAGGCGGCTCCCCCAGACCCCTTCTCCAGCTCCCGGCGTCCCTGGAACGGCCCTCCTTTCGCTCTCCGCCGCCCCCCCGGTCGCCCCGACTCTCTCCGGCAGTGTTTGCCCATGCCCGTGATGCACCAGCCCTCCCGACCTCCACACAGTCTTTTCGGCCCCCTTCAATCAGCCGTAGCTCCCCCCCTACCCAGGGTCGAGCCGCTCCCCCTCCGGCTCCCCCGGGTCTATCCCCTCCGTCGTAGCTCTCTCTCAGATCGAGCCCCTCGCTCCGGCTCCCTCGCGGTGGCGCTGGTGGCTCCCCCTCCCCCTTCCCGGGGTCGATCCCCTCCCCCTTTGGCTCCCCCGGATTCGAGGCTCCCTCCCCCTCCCTCCTCGCGTCCTCCGGGCGGCTCCCCCTCTGCCCCGGCTCCCTCCCAGGTCGAGCCCCCGAGGTCGTGGCTCCCTCCCCGGTCGAGACCCCTCCCCCCTCTCCCTCTTCCCCTCCCCTCCTCGTCGGGATGGCCTCCCTCATCGGAGCCCCCGCCCCTCTCTCGACCTCCCCCGCCGGAGCCCCCCGGCCCCCGTCTCCCCTTCGTCCGGTACTATTCCGCGCCTCTCAGGGCCGACCTCCCCCGCCGGAGCTCTCCAGGCTCCTGGCGACGCGCCGGGGGGGCGGCCCGAGGATCACTTGAGCAGAGCACCCCTCCCCCCCACACCTCCCTCGGGCAGAGCCCCCTTGGGTGGAGTGCCCAAACCCTTCGGGCTGCGTGCCCTCGGGCCGTGTTCCCGCTCCTTCGGGTTTCGTGCCCCCACCTCCTTCGGGCTGAGAGCCCACATATTTTCAAAATTTTAAAATTTCAAAATTTTGGCTGTCCGAAATTTTGAAATTTAGATTTTAGATCTTTTGTTTTTCCTACATAGCCGACCAGGGCCATTTTGTGTGTTTCGCCTCTGGAACTGTCTTTACTGCTCTTTTTGAGCCGCCTCTTCTTTTTCAATAAAATGCTTTATATATATATATATATATATATATATATATATATATATATATATATATATATATATATATATACTAACCCCCGACCGGTGCTCCTCTCCGCCTTGTCCTCTCCGCCCGGTGCTCCTCTTCCTCCTCCGCCTCCTCCACCGGGGTCGACTTCCTTCTCCCAGGAGCCCCCTCGCCGGAGCATCCTCTGCCCCCTGTCACGTCCCGCTCCCATAGGAGCGATCGTCCTCGCTAAGGCGTGATGCCGCACGAGCCTAGATTGCGCTCGTGCAAGGCGGGTTCCATAACGGCCGATTTCAGCGGCTGCGACGGAGTCGTCGCACAGAAGTCCCATGCAGAGACATTGAAGAATAGCAGCAGAAATTAGAACAAAACACAAGTTATACAAAAGAAGCTCTTTATTGATATTGAAACAACGGTTACATTGGGGCGCAAGGCCAAGATTACAAGTCTCTCATGCTCACTCAAGCTCACATTACAAGTCACTCAGCTCTCTCTCTCTCATCTCTCAATACATTTGTCGATCCAGCAGAAGCTTCGGAAGGCGATGTCCATACATTATGTTCCGTATAAGTCTTTACTCCATGCGGCCGCATGCTTCGAATCGCCAAGGAACTCCGTGCCTCGACGCATCCAAGCGAGCTCCGCGCCACGAGCTTCTACCTGCACCTGCACATATAAACTATGTGGGTGTCAGTACTCAACTGTACTGGTGGAATGAGCTCCTCGTCCACCCATACGAAACCGACACGTTATTTTACTTTGTGCAGCATAGTCCCTTCTTATCAATTGTCTTTCTACTCTTGCCTTAGGATCAGTTTTAGGACAGACGCCTTGGCCTATTTTATGTTTCAAGACCATCCCGTGCTTGCATCAATCAACGTTAACCTATCAAGTCATGTTTGCCTTACGACACTCAATCAGAGACACAACTACGCGATAAGGCTCCATTTTCATGTGATCGTGCTAAGAATCCATCGTGCCGTGCCTCACGACTAAGGGTGACTAAACCATATCGCCGCCTCGCAGCCCTTGCTACTTTGATCACCAACTGACCCAAATCAAGACTTGTGAATCTTAGTATCACTCAACCAACTTTGCCTTGCGGCGGTTTCCCGACTTAAACTCACACAACTCAACCAACTTATACAACTTATATGCCGACAACTCAAGACTCGACACCATATCTCGTGCCGAAGCACGTTGCCTATGTTGTAGCTATTCTTAAGCCCAAACATTTGTAATCTAACTTGTATACACATTCAACAACTCAACTCAATCCAAGGGCACTCACGCGAATTTGTCGCCATGCCGACTCATCTATATGATTTGGTCACTGACTCCCAGAGCCATGGTGGACTCCTTTTTAGCTGAGTATAGGATGGACCGGTTTGGGTAGCTAGCCTTAATCCGCGTCCACCGAATGCTTTGCCCCACGCACAGCTATTTTGGCTCCCAGAGCCATAGTTGTTTCCCTTTTTGCCCGCAACGGTCCCGTGGCGCCACAGGTTGCCGTGCGGGGAAACTCTACATTATCGACAAGTTGTCCATGACCATGCAAGACTCGACTCAAACTGACGTCTCACACAGTCATCGTACCTCTAGTATTACCATCTCTTCAGGGCTAAATTCAATACTTCTCACATCTGAGATCTTGCCTCGACGACCCGTAGTCGCGAGCATTCTTCTTTCTTGCCTCAACGACCCAGTCGTGAGCATTCTTCTTTCTTTCTTGCCCTATCATTTCATTCAACTCAAGAACAACTATTTAGACATTTTTCCAAACTCAATGAATCAACCGTGGCCCGTGCCTTAAAATACTAGGACCGTGCCATCGTCTTAAACCAACTTGAAACTCTATGTGACACCACCACCCCAGTCGTGGTTATACCCAGCCGTTGAACTTATAGGACCGTGCTTGCTACTACTCCTGATAGCTTAACGTAACTTGCCTAACTTACTTCGCAACAACTTGACGAGCATAGGCTGCATCAAGCCTTGCATCGTGGGAACGTGCCGTGCACGCGTTCGACTTCGAAAAACCAAGTTATTTGGAGTGCCTAGACTTATGCCACAAGCCGTATAATACAACATAACCCGTCGGCGAGCAGAGGCTATGCCACGCCTTGGGTGAAAAGACCGTGCATGCTTAATGAAGCATTTATGCGGGCGACGCCTATGAATTTGGCTAACTCTTAGCTTGTGGCGAAGACCAACTCTTCCTTCTCCCAAGCCACGGGACGAAGGACCAAGTGTCATTTTCAAAGCACGCCGTGCACCAACTCTAAGCCGACCGTTGGACATTTCCATATTCTATCTCAATTCGACCCGTCGGGATTACTCCCTTTTGCTATGTGGATTCATCTCTTTTATTATTAAGCCTACTCGTGCAAGTTGAAAACATGCGATTTATTAAGTGAAGGCAAAGATGAGGCGAGTTCACCGAAACTACCCCACCTGAGCGAGCGGTCGCCTCGACCGAGCGATGTCTCCGAGTAGTCATTGTAAGGCTAAGTTCGAACGTCGTCGGCGTTCCTATTCCTCCGATTGACTGAGCGGGACGGGGCACTACATCATACACCATTCAGAAAAAGTTTCGTCCTTAAAACTAACTGAGTACACTTATCGACTTATCACTTTTACTCAATATTCAAGGACTCTCGTACACACTCCTCCTATGCGTTCCCTCAAATCCGAGCCACGCTCGTGCTATCCTCAATCTTTTCTTCAAAACTCTCGATCTTAAAATCCTCGACACTTCCCCGTTCCTCAAATCTCACTTGAATTCAACGTATCACTTAGTATGGATCGTGCACATATCTTAGGCGTCCCCAAAATACATACATTTCAACCAAGCCTCGTGATAGCAAATCCTGCCATCACCACTCGAGTCGGATCGTGCACGCATTCAAGCGTCCTTGATATACATGCATGTCAACCGAGCCTCATGAGTGGTGCCTCCACAATTCCTATCGCTCCGTACCGGAACGTCTGCCTAACTGCTAGGCTATGTCTTTCCGTCAGTATTGGAATCATAGTTCCCAAACAACAATATCAATACTGACCCCATCCTAAGGTCAAACCAAATTGATAGTACGGGGTTTTCTACCCAAGCTCGTATCACTCCGATTTCTAAACATCGAGCATCGATTCCCTACACACATCCAAACATTCGTCGCACGGGGTCCGAGTTATTCAGCAAAGCCATCCTACGACAACTCACATTCAACCAATTTTATGACGTATCCAAATCGCTCATTCAATAAATCATCTTGTATAGTCTATCCCTTCAAACACGTTCGATATAGTTCGCCTATCAATCCTTCCAAGTCAAGCACGCTACGACACAATCCATCGCTAAACCATAATTTATATTTCATATTTCCTAAGTCATTCATCCCAATTCATGTATTCGATCATGAGGTCGTCTAGCTTAACAATAAGTTGCGCCCCGATCTCACGCGATTCAGATTATCCACGGTAGGCATGAATCACCATGCACGCTCCCGCGGGATAGTCATCCTCATCGGGACGTAACTCTTATCTTGTGTCTAGATTTATTCATTCTCGATGCGCGGATTGGACCTACTCAATTCTCAAGTTTATTTCATTTATCAATCGCAAGCCTAAACATCCTCAAATTTTCCTTTCGCATCAAATCGACAAGTCGAGACAATCAAAGTTGTCGCGTCCTGATTTTCCGAGTTTGATCATTCCTACGACATGAATCACCATGTCGACGCTCACGTGGAACGATCGCCTCTAATCCGACGCAACGCATGTGCGAGGCTAGAGTTGCACTCGCGCAAGACAAGATCGTCGACGTTGTGGCTATCAACGTAACCATCAAGATACGATCAATTTTCATCCAACATTCCCTTCAATCAAAATTCTAAGTATTACATCCAACCGAACAATAACACTTGCACGATCGTCATTCGCCGAGTCAGAGTACCCCCGAGTTATCGTATATCGATCTTTGATATACCTTAATACCATCGACGATATGCGTAACCTGACGATCTTCCTTTGAAACCAATTTCGAGTCGTACGGATGTTGCTATCATCCGACTGGATAATCTCCTCGACATTCAAAATCAATTTCGATCATTATCGCTTGAATTATTTACAACATCAATTTCCTCAAACCCAAATTCGCATATTATTCATCCGTCTATCTTAAATCATCGACCAATGTATTTCTTCAATTCGCATCGTCCCTTGCTAACTCAAATCATCGAGCAACATTCAATCCAATCCTCAGAGTATTTGCGTAACTTCGAAATTCAACTTTTTATGCACGCTATCTAGCTGTCGTGCTAACTTTCTCTATGCGATCCGTATCAATTTTCCTCGATCAAGTCATCCGTTCGCTACACCTTAACTTTTCTTCGATTCAATTTCACCTACTCAATCGTTTTCGCATTTCATACTTGCGTAATTGTCACGCCCCAGAACCAGAATACTGGAGAGCGGGGGCGTATATAGCCAGCTACGTATATTGGAATAGAATTCATCTCGCTATACGGTCACGGCTGTCTAGATATGCGGGTTTACTACAAGCCATCAGTCTCTTAAGATTATGAACAAGCCTATTGTCTCAATCTCAAGCAAGTAATATAATCACAAGATGTTAGACCACCAAATATACAATAAAAGGCGTCCCAAATATTACATATTCAGCTGATCATAAAGCTAGTCATACAAAATACGAGGACTAGCAAGAGTTAAGTCATACATGATCAACCCTAGGATTTGTTAATCATGTTTACAGCCCGTAGGCAGACAGTAAGTAAATGTGCATCGAGCTAACAGGTGCTCGTCGGCTAAACGCCTCAAAAGAATAATTTTACAATAGAGTGAGCAAAATAAAATAGAAAATCCACTCGTAGCCCGGATTCCTTCTAGTCACCACCATCGGGCTGGAGTTTTGGTAGATCCTCGGGAGCTGCTCCGAAATCTGGCCACACAAAACCAGCTGGGTTAAACCCCAGAAAGAGCAAGTGCCACAAGGGAGGCCACGAAATAAGAACAAAAGCCAGCATATCAGAACATAAGAAAATGAAAGAAAAGTACAAGTAATAAAGTACAACAGGACAATATACGACTAGGGACATGGAACCATTCCGGGAGCCAGATTACAACCCGTAAACCAAATAAGGACCGGGGTTGTAACCCTTCGCCTGAATAGCACTTGTCTCTATCCATTTATTGTTAAGATAAGTAAAACAAACATGTTCAAGGGATCCAGGTACAGGGACTAGACAAGACTTAGACAGGGCTAGACAGGGCTAGACAACATCCATTCACAAGCGGCCAAGCAATTACTACGGCTTACTACTTTAACTAACTAGGGTTATCACAGGCCTAATTACTAACAAGATGCAGTAAGAATTTCCCAGTCCCAAGCCCTGCAGACTATCCAGTTATCCTTTCGCAGGTTGAGAGTATGTTTGGGTACATCGCCCAGGAGACGATATACCCTTAGGTGACTTAGAGGGTGCAACACATGACAGTGTGCTGGAAATGTGCTCTACTCGTCGGCAAGCTATAAGTCCAATTAAAGCGCCCAGATAACGAGATTGTCTGTGACTGGAAATTCTCCATGAACTATAGTTAGATCTAGTCATTAGCCTAATCCATATTCAATACAAATCCCTGACCATGGGAACCAGGGAGTCACGTCCTAGATGATGCAAGACATGACAGGTGGATTGCACAAGAAGGCAAGCGGGAACTCCTACGGTGTCAGACCAAAGCACCATGATTAGTAGATTGCGCAAGGGTCCCTGGGGTCGGGTTACGCAAGGTGGCAGGGGGTTAGATGGCGCTGAGTTGGGTTGCGCAGGGTGTGAAGTGCGCGGGGGTCAAGTGCGCTGGGTCGAAGGGCACTGGGGGTCAAGTGCGCTGGGTCGAAGGGCGCTGGGGGTCAAGTGCGCTGGGGATTGAACTGCGCAAGATGAGTTGCGTTGAGGATGCATCGCGCGAGGGATAAACTGCGCAGGGTCAGACGACACTGAGTTGGAATGCGCAGGATGTGAACTGCGCAGGAGTCAAGCCAGCTGAGAGCGAGCGCGTTTCGCCAAAGGGCGAGCTACGCGGTCTGCACTGCGCTAAAGAGCGCTGGCCGAGGGGAGGATGCGCGGTTCAGCCTTGCGCTAAAGAGCGCAAGCTGAGGTCTTCTTCTCCAGGCCGAGAGGAAGCTCAAGAACACCAAAAACTTCAAATCTTCATATCTTGGCCAAATCAAAACCAAATCTGGATTTTCAAAGTTCTAACTTGTATAAAATTGAATTCTCTTCCACATGGAAGCATCAAAACGAGCAAAAATCAAAGTTTAATAGATCAAAACCAAGAATTTCCAAAAATGGTTAAAACCTAGATCTAGAAAGATGGAAGCTCTAATTCATAAAATGCCAAGTTCTAATGTTGTTCCAAATCATCTAATTAAGCTAATTGACAAATAAAAATAGGTCCTCATGTAGTGGCAAGATGCACTTGCCTATGGGTGGAGATGTGTGGAAGAAGGAAGAAGAAGATGGAGGAAAAATAAAATGAAAGTAAAGAGGAGAGAGAAAAGGTTGGTAGGGATTTAATGAGGGTGGTTGCGGTGGAATGAGGGTTGAGAATAGGTTAAGGTGTTCCATGAGGTTTAAAACCAAATCAAGCCAAACCAATTAAAACCGAGCCGGGCCGAAACCCAAAATACGAGAAAACCCTAAAATTCTACAAGTCCAGAAAAATAAAAATACATGCCAAAATCCAACTACGAGTATTAATATAAAATACAGGAAATGGGGGTGACAACTCTACCCACCTTAAAAGAATTTCGTCCTCGAAATTTAATCAAGGAGCTAGAGATTGCCACGGCAAGCTACTTTAAGCAACAACATCTACACTAAGCAGTTCAATCATACAATCATACATACAATCAAGGAATGAAGAGCATAAGGCATAAGGAAGACATTATACCTTACGAGTCAAACAGGTAGGGATATTGCGATCGGATGTCGTCCTCACGCTTCCACGTTGACTTACCTAGAGAGTGATGACCCCAAGCAATACGGACTAAGTTAATAGTCTTGTTCTTGAGTATCTTTTCTCTCCGGTCCAATATAGACACGGGCCTCTCCTCATACGAAAGGTTGGTACCAACAACCAATTCTGAATGGTCTAGGATATGGCTCAGGTCCGGGATATACCGTCGTAATTGGGATACATGGAATACGTCATGTACCTCACTTAGCGACGGCGGAAGAGCAAGACGATAGAATACATCTCCTACTCGCTCTAGGATATCGAACGGTCCTATATACCTAGGACTAAGCTTTTCCCGCACGCCAAAGCGAATGACGTCGCGGTTAGACGAGATCCTAAGGAATACATGGTCGCCGATAGCAAACTCTAAGGGATGCCTGTGAGCATCGGCCCAATGTCGCTGGCGATCTTGGGCAACTCGAAGATGATTCCTGACTTTTCTGACTACTTCAACTGTCTGGACAATCATTTCTGGACCGAGCATCTGCCGCTCTCCGACATCATCCCATGCTAGCGGGGATCTGCACTTCCTGCCATACAGTGCCTCAAATGGTGCCATCTGGATACTGGCCTAGAAACTATTGTTGTACGAGAATTCTACCAGGTGCAGGTGATCCTCCCATGAACCACCGAAGTCAAGGATACAAGACCGCAACATATCCTCAAGAGTCTGGATGGTGCGCTCTGACTGGCCATTTGTCTGCGGATGATATGCTGAGCTAAACTGAAGGTGAGTTCCCAAACTCTCTTGCAGGCTACGCCAAAAGTGTGACGTGAATCTTGAATCCCTGTCCGTGGTAATGCTGACTGGTACACCGTGAAGCCTGACAATCTGCCTGAGGTACATCTCCGCTAGCTGAGCTGTCGACTGACCAATTCTGAATGGGAGAAAATAAGCCACCTTCGTGAGCCGGTCAACTATAACCCAAATAGCATCTCTACCAGCTAGGGATCTAGGCAATCTAGTCACAAAGTCTATGGTCACATGCTCCCACTTCCATTCTGGAATCGGCAAGGGCTGAAGAAGTCCAGCAGGCCTCTGATGTTCAGCTTTAACTTGCTGGTAAACCAAACACCGAGAGACAAACCGGGCTATCTCCCTCTTCATGCCATTCTACCAGAAATGCTGGCGAATATCACGGTACATCTTCGTGCCACCAGGATGAATTAAATACTGAGAACTGTGAGCTTCTGCCATAACCTCCTGTCTGATATCTCCACTGGGTACACAAAGACGAGTGCCGTATCGAAGTGTACCATCTTTATGGATGCACAACTCTGGCCTTCTTCCTGCCTCACACTCCGCTCTGAGCCGCTGAATCTTGGAATCTGTGGACTGCACCATCCGGATTCTCTCAACTATGCTGGATTGAACCTCTAGACTGGCCATCAATGCCACACTGGTTGGAAGAACCACTTCAATTCCCATATTCTGAAGATCTGCCAATAATTCTGGTTGCGCCATTAGAAAATAAACTCTGGCTCTCCTGCTCAATGTATCTGCTACAACGTTGGCCTTCCCTGGGTGATACTGCAAGTCCACATCGTAGTCCACCAGTAGCTCAAGCCATCTCCTCTGTCGCATATTAAGGTCCTTCTGGTTGAAAACATACTTCATGCTCTTGTGATCTGTAAATATCTCCACTCTGTCCCCGTACAAGTAGTGCCTCCACAACTTAAGTGCAAACACTACGGCTGCCAGTTCCAAGTCGTGGGTCGGGTAATTCTTCTCATGATTACGAAGTTGACGTGATGCATAAGATATTACCTTTCCATGCTGTATCAAGACACACCCCAATCCTCTGCCTGAAGCATCGCAATAAACTGTGAATCCTCCGGTCCCGTCTGGAAGTGTGAGAATGGAAGCCGTTATCAAACCTCGCTTCAACTTCTCAAATGATTCCTGACACTCTGCTGTCCAACCAAACTGCACGTCCTTGCGGGTCAACTGGGTCATCGGCGCTGAAATCTTTGCAAAATTTGAAACGAATCGCCGGTAGTAGTAGGCCAATCCAAGGAAGCTGCGAACTTCTGCCACTGAGCTAGGTACTGGCCATGACTCGATAGCCACAATCTTCTGGGGATCCACTTCCACTCCTCCTCGAGTAATGATGTGACCCAAATACGAAATGCGATCGAGCCAGAACTCGCATTTACTGAACTTGGCATACAACTGATGCTCTCTAAGCGTCTGAAGGACGATCCTGAGATGCTGATCATGCTCTGTCGCGCTCTTGCTGTAGACCAGGATATCATCTAGGAACACAATCACAAACTGATCCAAGTAAGGCATAAAAATGCGATTCATGAGGTCCATGAATACGGCTGGCGCATTGGTCGCTCCAAAGGGCATAACAAGAAACTCCCAATGCCCATACCTTGATCTAAATGCTGTCTTCGGGATGTCCTGTTCTCTGACTCTGATCTGGTGGTATCCTGACCGCAAGTCTATCTTCGAGAACACTGAAGTCCCTCTGAGTTGATCAAACAAGTCATCTATCCTCGAAAGAGGGTATCTGTTCCAAGGTACGATAATTTACACATAGCCTGGACGTACCATCCTTCTTTTTCACAAGAAGCATCGGGGCTCTCCAAGGCGATCCACTTGCACGAATGAATCCCTTGGTCCTGAGTTCTTCAATCATCTTGTATAAAATCTCCAACTCTGAAGGCGCCATTCTGTAGACTCTCTCTGATACTGGTGCTGTCCCGGGGATTAAGTCTATAGTAAACTCAATCTCCCGCTCTGGCGGCATCCCTGGAAGTTTCTCTGGGAAGACATCTGGAAATTCTTCAACTATCCTGGATAACTGCACTGTTGCTACGGCCATCCGCAATACTGGGGAAGATGGCTCCACCGTGCCTCTGGAAAATAAAAACTCTGGTTCTCCTGGGATACTAAAGATAACCCTGCCAATGTGGCAGTCTATCCTAGCATACTGGTTCCTCAACCAATCCATGCCTAAGAATACATCATAGTCTGCCATGGGGAATTCTATAAATCTAGCGGGGAACTCTCTACCGCTAACTACGATCTGACACGAGGAAAACACTCGATCTACTTCCACAAGACCATTACCAGTAAGTATATTAAGCCTCACTGCTAATGACTCGGGCTCCAATCCTATCCGTGTCACGAATTGTGCAGACATGAATGAATGCGATGCACCAGAATCAAAAAATACCGATGCTGCAAAGGAGTTGACGAGAATAGTACCTGCCACTACCTCACCTGGTGCAACTTTTTCTTCCATAGCCATCATCATGGCCTGACCTTGGCCTCTAGCTGCGGGTCCCCTCTGCTGGAAACCTCTCTGCCTGCTCTGCACTTGGGCTTGGGTGAACTGCTGCTGGTTCTGCTGATGAAATGCCTGAGCCTGAGGCAATAAGGGCCTCGGGTACTGCTGCTGCTGCATAGGTGCTGGTCCCCTAACCGATGGACTGGTTAGGTTGGAAGAGGATGAACTACCCCTATTCGGGCAGGCTCCTATCTTGTGATCTGTCGCTCCACAAGCCAGGCACAATCCTTGCGCCCTACGACAATCCGCCACTACATGGCCTGGCTTCCCACAATGAGAACATCCCATCGCGAAAGTCTGCTTCTGCTTCTCCTTCTGCTTCTGTGGGTACGTCGGGGTTGAATGTTGAACCGACGTCACTGAGGCCGTCCGCCTCGGAGTTCCAATAGTCAAACTCCTGTAGGAGCGTAAAAAGTGCTTCAAAGAAAGAGTCAAAGTGATAGATCATTCCACTCAAATTGATCTACTTTATACCCAAGACAAGGCTAAATACTTTACGCCTAAGCAGGCAGATCATTTTACGCTCGAGTCTACACCCATGGTTTTACGCCCAGGATAAGCTAGCCACTTTTACGCTGGACAAAGCTGTCAAGTCTCGCATTTAATGCAAACTCTGACATGAAGATATTAATGATGGAATTCAAAGGGATTTGTTTTTACACAGAGACCAATATTGTCGTTTAGTATGTGGATTGAGCTACTTTACGCTCACACTATGGCTTCTTTTACGCATGAAGACTATACGAGCTTTTACGCTCAACAGTTGACGTGTGCGTAAAGTCTATTTGAGCTACTTTTACGCTCAAGGTTATTTAACAACCACTTTACGCGGGAAGTCTATGTCGGGGCTATTTTACGCCTAGTCTACTGCTTTACGCTCAGAGTACATTGGGGCTATTTTTACGCCCTATTCCTTCTGACCAGCTTAGAACGTGGTTTGCCTACATGGCTTTCATGCCACACATCCCGAAGAACGTGTGTACGTGCATCCTATTCTTAATGAAATGATGGGACACGTGTCAACGTATACAGAGGATGACTTTGGTCATGGGTGGCGGTTGTTGGCGTAATGACGGAACTTTTGCTGAGTTTTTACGCACAAGAGCCCAAGTCTATAAATAGACTTATTTTTCTCAAAGACAGGGAGACAGAGACAGGAGAGAATACAGAGATCAGAACTTAGAGATTTTGATTTTCGAGAGCATTCTTCTTCAACCTTTCTTCCAGAACAGAGTGAAGCAAAGCAGGAAAGCATTCGGCCTCGCCATCAGTGCCCAAGTGCGTCGATACCTTTCTGGTGACTTAGTTCTTCCGGTTGTTCAACTTCAAGCAGCGATCTTCATCATCATCATATGGTCCAAGAAACAAAGTGATCATTTACAGATCAGACTTCCATAGCAATACTTTCCCAGAATCAAATTTGTACTTCTTATACTTTTTCTTGTTTTATTTTCAAAAGCCAATTTTCTCTGGCATCTTTGTTAAGTGAAACAAAATGGCGACTCTGCCGGGGACTACCTTCTCCTCTGACGAGAAGGCAATTGCTCAATATGATGATGTTTCGGTCGGTTCGACCAAGAAGACTCTGGTTGTGCACTTCGACCAGACTGCCTATGAAGAAATGCTCCGAACTGGGAGTGGTTCTCGCTGCTCCAATGTTCAAAAGTCTCGCAAAGCACAAAAAGTTTGGATTCCTAAATCCAAAGTGGCTTCTGATCTCTCTGTTGTTTCTGATGACAAGGGAATTCTTCCCACTCCTGTCGTAGGGGCTTCCATTCGTAACGAGGCAGTCCTTACTTCAGAGTTGCACTCTAAGTGTGACAACTTATCTTCCGTCTGTCACGGTGAAGATAATCAGGTTTTACGTCCAGTGGGTAAAAACCATGTTTTACGCTCAACGCATAAGCATAAGTCTCCCATTAGTAATGTGGCAGACTCTAATGTTAATGCTTCTGAGGGTAAGAATCAGTCTCCCATCGGTGACGTGGTAGGCCCAAATAAATTACGCTCCTCGCGTAAAACAAAATCTCCCGTCTGTGACGTGGTAGATAGCCAATTTTTACGCTCTACGTGTAAAGGTAAGTCTCCTGTCTTTGACAGTGTAGATAAAATTTACAACGATATTTTTACATCTAATGTGAATATACCTAAACATGTACATCGTAAAAATATTATTGGTAAGGCTTCTGTCCTACACCAACAACCTTCTTATACTGCTTTACGCAAAGTACCAAACTTACAAATTACACGCCATGAAAATGGAGTCCTTCGTGCTCAAAAATCTCAAGATTTACGTACACAACTCCAAATGTGTAAAAATGTACAGTTTGGTTCTGCGAATGCAGCCAGTAATCTTTTTTTATACACAAGGGACTAAACGTTTTTCTACCCCAAATGTAATAAAGAAGAATACTCTATCTGTTCCTTCTGATTTACGTGAATTGCTAATGCAAAAGCGTAAGAACAGACAATCTCCGGTGACACTCCCCCAAGAAAAACATCATTGTGAATATCACCAGGTTGTGATCAACTGTTGTTGCTCGGCTTCCAGACGGTCAGTTTTTGATCGATTGAATTTTAATGCACCTCAACATCAAGCTGAAGACCAAGAACATGAGTTGTCATATGCGTCAGTCAACATGGCATCTCACACCAACAGAGGACGACACCCTAGACGGAATATGTCCCAAACTCCAGGTTAACAACAGTTCAACAGACTTCTTGATTCCTTTGAAGGAGTATATCAGAATACTCGATCAAGAAGACAAAGACAATTGTAGACTTCTGATTCAGAAGCTGGGGGTACTCAATCTTTTGAGTCTGATACCGATAGTGTGGATTCATACTTCTATACTAATCCCTCTATATCTTCAAGAGAGGTTGAATTCTACGCTGTTGGAGATGAACCAGAGACGTCATCTGCTAATACGGAACAACGTCTCACTGCCGTAGAGCAATCACTGAAAGACATGCTTAACATGGTGCAAAACATGCATCAGATAATTTTGAATCATCAAACTGCTCAGCCGGCGGTAGTAACACCGGTACCAGTAGCAGTACAAACTCAAGATCCCATCAATCAAGATCCCATAATTTTGAAATACCTTTGAATATTCAAGAGCCTGCTGTTAATCAAAATTCTGCATCTCCAGATCCCATCATTCCTGAAGATGTACCACCTCCAGTGGGGGTTACGGTACATCCAACAACCATTCAATCAAATGTGCTTCCTCAAACCAGTGAAACCATTCAAGCAGTGCGTGAGCTCAAAGCACAGTTTGAAGTTTTGAGGCACAAAGATCAGCTCCAAAGGTTAGGGATTAAGCAACCTTATCCTCCTTATTGGAATGATGTACCCTTTCCACCGAAATTCAAGCCACAATCTATGGTTTTGTTCGATGGAAAAGCATCTCCTAGTCAATATATCAATTACGTTGATATTATGACTGTGCACTTGCAGAAAAATGACGCTCTTCTCACTCGAGTGTTCATCGGGTGCCTGACGGGTTCAGCTTACGACTGGTATCGTAGCTTACCCGATAATTCTATTTCGTCTTTTGACGAATTCAAGGCAATGTTTCTCTCCCGTTTCTATGAAGGAGGTATGGACATGAACATGTCCTCCTTAATAGAAATCAAGCAAAAGGAGAAAGAAGATACTCGGACGTTCATTGAACGGTTCCGACAGGCAACTTTAAAGATGCCCCCTGGTATGCCAGATTCAGCGCTGATTGATACATGTAAGATGAATCTGCGACCATCTATTGCTGTCTTCACGGGTTCCCAATTCACAGATTGGGCTTCGTTTATCATAGCAGCAGTTTCTGCCGAGACCAATGGTAGGTTGGCTCGTGAACATGGGATGATTTTTGCCTCTGAGGATAAAGGAAAGAAAAGTAATCCTAGTAATAATTCCGGCAATCGTAATATGAAAGGGAAAGACACTCTTATGGTCAATCTTTCCAAGAATAAAACGACGCCGAATAATCTGGAATCTTCCAGGTCAAAAGAAGAATACTCTTTTGACGAAAGTGATATCCCAGGAATATTCCAATGTCTGGTGAAGAGTGGCAAACTCCAGATTCCGGAGCCAAAGAGGTCCAATAAGGTGAATCTGACTGATAATCCCAAATATTATATCTATCATAGATACATTAATCATCCTACCAGTGCTTGCTATATTTTGAAAAAGAAAATTCAAGAGCTGATAAATGGTGGTGCTATTGCTTTAACCAATGATGACCATACGGTTACGACCAATATAGTTTCTCTTCAGTTCGGAGATTTTCCTCCACAGCAAGTCCCAGATGAAATTATCCCAATTTCGAAGGCGATAATGAAGATCGTGAATATCCCGCCTGCCAGAGAAGAAAATGCAGGATTGCTGCCACTCACACTAAAGAATAGTGAAATCATGTGGGTACATCCTGACTTAGTGCCTGAGTTGGAAAATGAAGGTAAAACTTCAAAATCCAAGAAGGGTAAGAAAGTCAAAATCTGCAACATGATTTCTCATGATATTTCAGATCCTGATGACTTAGATCGGCTATGGGATGGCTTTCCTTTAGAAGATAGATTGAGAGGACTGAACATCTGTCCTCCAAGTCTAGCTCCTCCTACCAAGCTCAAGCTTACTCATCAGCAGTGGCTAGCCATGAATAGTGTTCCCTTATACAGGGTACAACAAGTCTTCGCTGCTTATGAAAAGGCTCCTACAGGGATTTTTCCTCGTATTCTGAATCCTTCTCCTCATGTAGCTACAGAGACATCTATTCTTCATTCTCCTGTGGTTGCAGAAGGTCCTACTTCTTCCTCTTCTGTTGAAACACCCGTTAAAAGTCGGCTGCCCACTCATTTGTATAGTCAGCAATCTGTCCTTCTCATAAAAAAGATGGGTTATGACTTTCAAAAGGTAGAAGGTTTGAATTATGATAAAGGAATACGACTTCCTTTACAAATTCAAAATTCTACTGTTGGATTGGGTTCTGAAGCTCCTTACAAGAAGAAGGCTAAGAGAGGGAAGACTAAATCCTGTAATATGGTACTTCCTTCTCCTGAGTCTGAGGAAGAAACTTTTGCTGGTACAAGATCTGGAAAAGAGTACCACAAAGATTATGAAGGATCTTCTAAAGAAGCAGAAGACGTAGTGGAAACACTACCAACTCAAACTTCTCCTGTTCCGGCTAAACCTTCTGTGGTTGAAAAGGGGAAACAGAAAGCAGTACGCTTTGATGTCCCATTGAAGTCTGTTTCCAGTCAGGGGGTGGTGATGAAGCCTTACAAGTTTGATATTCTAGCTCAGTTGGCTAATACTCCGGCTAGACTATCTATATTTGAACTGCTTCGCCTTTCTAGAGAAAGCAGGAAGACTTTGAGTGAAGCCTTACTGTAAGCAGATTCATGCTTGGCTCAACTCAAGAGTCCTGATAATACTCCAGTTTCATGTCCGCAATGTCATAGTATGATGGAAGCAATTCCCAACATCACCTTTACACAAGAAGATATGCTGTTGAAGCATAACAAACATGACAGGCCTCTGTGCTATACTGGGTATATTGGATCTACTGAAATTGACAGGATCTACATTGATCATGGGTCCTCAATTAGCATAATTCTTCAGAGTATGCTAAGACCCCTGAGGATTCCTACTAGTGATTTAACTTACACTAGTACTACGATAGTCGGTTTTAACTCTGGCAAGAGTAAACCACTGGGGAAGATTCGTCTGCAGATTCAGATTGGCGATCTCCGAACTATGGTAACCTTCTATGTTATCAACTCAGACGTATCCTACAATATCCTTCTTGGAAGACCATGGTTACATGAGCATAATATCGTGCCTTCAACTCTCCATCAATGCTTCAAGTATGTGGATTTCCAAGGAGTTGTGAAGACTGAGTTTGCTGATATCAATCCTTTCAAGGGTGTCGAAGCCTATTTTTCTGATTCAAGGCTTTATAAACAAGAGTATATGAAAGATATATCAGACATAGCTGAGGATCAATCATCTACTGAGGATCAGTCTCTTAATGAAGATCCACCAGAAGAACAACCTTTGAAGATCATAGTCAAGGGACGAATCCAATCCCAACCTGTCAATGATCAACCTTTGATAATCAAGGTTAAAGGAAGAACTCAAACTTCATCCGAGGAATCAATAAATATTCCTGCTAAGAACCAAGTTCAAACTTTTATGATCAAGGTCAAAGGGCGTACTTCTTGTACGAATGATCCAGAACCACCATTGATTGTCAATCTTGGCAAATCTACGCAGAAGATGGATAATGGTCCACTGTTGATTAATCCGAAGCGTAGTAATCAGATTGTAAATAATGTAAATATTGATCATTCTGTACTTTTTGATATCAATAAAGATTTTCTTTTCGAGTATATGGCTGTCAAGTTTATTGAAAGAATGACTTTATCTTCGGATAAGCAAAGTCATCAATATAAAGGCGACATAGAGCCAGAAGAAACTCTATACATTGATCATAAGGAAAATTCCTTTCCTCCTCATATAGATGTTGGACCTTATGCTCAAAGGTTCCTGACATCTTCTCCCTATCTTCTACCTGTAGCCGCTTCATCACAAGCCTGCGTAACTTTTAGACGTCACGAAGAATCTTATTTCGTGGTTCCGTCTAATAAGAAAAACAAGCGCCAAATCGTGTTTGGTCTGGCTAGAAATATTCCTGTTGCTCAGGCAGATGAGCTGAAAGATAAAGACAAAGGAAGAATCCGAATTGACAAGTATAGTCAACAATCTATTAAGATTATCCAGAACATAGGATATGATTTAAAGACTATACAAGGTCTCAATCAAGGCAAAGGTAGACGACTACTATTGTGTGGTGATCCGTTTTACCAGAAGACTCGTCATGGGTTGGGATATGATTCGTCTCACATGTTTAATGACGATATACAAGAAGAATTCTTTTCTAGCTCTTCGCAATCATCGGATTCAGAAGAAGTCCAATTCGTCGAATCCGATATGTCTCATTCCTCATATGATGAATCTGGACAAGTATTCTCAGTCAATATGGTTCAAATTGATGGTGAATCAGAGCCATTTGAGAATGATCCTTGGGCTCAACAGATGGATACTCAGTGGGAACTCCGTTTTGAACAGCGACAACCACCTACAGAAGATGAGGTTATCCAGATTGATGTTGGAGATGAAACTACGTCCAAACCAATATTCATCAGTAAGCATCTTTCCGAAGTTGAAAAGGAAGAGTTGATAAAACTTATCAAAGAATATATTGACATCTTTGCATGGAGTTATGAGGATATGCCAGGATTAGATCCTAAAGTTGCTACTCATAAACTCAATATTTTGCCCAATGTCAAGCCTGTAAAACAACAGCAACGGCGCTTTAGACCAGATATGATGGATGCAATTGAAGCAGAAGTCAAAAAGTTGATTACATGTGGGTTTGTTCGTGAAGAGCAACACCCGGATTGGGTTGCCAATATTGTTCCTGTTATGAAGAAGAACGGAAAGGTCCGAGTTTGTATAGATTATCGAGATCTTAATGCAGCTTGTCCAAAGGACGAATTTCTACTTCCAATTATTGATGTCATGATAGATAATACATGTGGTTTTGAACGCATGTCTTTCATGGACGGATTCTCAAGATACAATCAGATCAAAATGCATCCAGAAGATGAAAAGCATACTGCTTTTCGTATACCCCTTGGGGTTTATTGCTATACGGTTATGCCGTTTGGCCTTAAAAATGCCGGCGCTACGTATCAACGGGCTATGAGCAATATCTTTCAAGAACATCTACAGAAAATAGTTGAATGCTACGTATATGACATTGCTGTTAAAAGCCGGTCAAAGAATGATCACATTCAGAACTTGAAGACAGTATTTGAATTGATGCGCCAGCATCAATTGAAAATGAACCCTACTAAGTCTTTCTTAGGGGTTTCTAGTGGCAAGTTTTTAGGATTTGTCATTACCTCTCAGGGTATCCATGTTGATCCTGATAAGGTTAAAGCAATTCTTGAAATGCGTCCTCCTCGTAATCTGAAAGAACTCTGTGGCTTTCAGGGTCGTATTGCTTATATCAGAAGATTTATATCCAATCTCTCTGGAAGATGCCAACCTTTCTCCCGTTTATTGAAGAAAGGTGTATCATTTGTTTGGGATGAAGCGTGTCAGAAAGGCTTCAATGATATTAAACAATACCTTACAAATCCACCTGTTCTGGTACCTCCAGTAGTAGGAAGACCATTTTTGTTATATGTTCGAGCCTTGGATCATTCACTCGGCGCTCTTCTTGCACCGAAAAGTGATATGGGTCATGAACAAGTAATATATTATCTGAGCAAAATGATGGTCGGAGCTGAACACAGGTATACTCCTGTGGAAAAGGAATGTCTAGCCTTGGTTTTTGTCGTCCAAAAGATAAGACATTATGTGACAGGACAGACTATTCATGTCATCTCCAGAATAAATCTCATTCGGGTATTGATGAGAAAACCAAGCATTCTTAACTCCAGGTTAGCCACCTGGGCGATGTTGCTTACTCCTTATGACATGGTTTATATACCTCAAAAATCAGTAAAGGGTCAAGCATTAGCTGATTTCTTAGCTGCTTACCCTATACCGGAAACATCGAAGTTATATGAGGACATTCCAGATGAAGTCGTGGATTATAACATGACTTTGAAGAATGACATATGGCAATTATATTTTGATGGAGCGTCACGAGTGGGACCTAAAGGCAATATTGTCTCTGGGGTAGGAATCGTCTTGGTTTCTCCTGACAAAATGGTTATATACCGTGCCTATTCTCTTAATGAGCCATGCTCCAACAATGTAGCAGAATATAATGCTCTATTGATCGGTCTCCAAGTAGCAAAACAATTGGATATTGAATTCCTGGAGGCTTATGGAGATTCTCAATTGATCGTTAATCAAGTTAGAGGGACTTATGAAGTCAGAAATCCTGATCTCACTCCTTATCATCAGGTGGTAGTCGAGTTGGTTCTTTCATTCAAAGGATTCTTCATTGAATTTGTACCATGTTCTCAGAATGTGGAGGCTGATGCTCTTACTAGCTTAGCTACAGACTTGGCTGTCCCAATTCGAAGGTAAAATACAATTACTTTGTTGGACCGAGACTTGTTCTGTGTGAAGAATAATCTGCATATTGAACAATGTTATGTCACAGAGTCAAGTTCCCAACAGAAGGATTGGAGAACTCCATTCATTGATTATGCAGTTCATGGGATTTTACCTGAAAATCCTAAAGAAGCTGCATCAATCAAGAGACGATCGTTTAGATTCTATTATGATTCGTCTTTGCATATGCTATACCGTCATTCATATGATGGACTCTTGCTGTGCTGTCTCTCAGAAAGTGAAGCCAAACAAATGCTGCGAGAAGCTCATGATGGTATTTGTGGTGCTCATCAACCGGGTCCTAAATTACAAGATCGCATTCGAAGAATGGGGTATTATTGGCCCTCTATGATAGCAGATGCTGTAGACTATGCCAGAAGATGTAAAGTATGTCAGATTCATGCTGATTTTATTCATCAGTCGTCGGAGTTTCTACATCCTACAGCAGCCTCTTGGCCCTTCGAAGCTTGAGGTATGGATATCATTGGTCCTATTAACCCTCCTTCTGTCAAGGGACATCGATTCATATTAGCTATAACCGATTACTTTTCTAAGTGGGCAGAAGCAGTTCCCCTTGCTGAAGTGAAAACATCTAATGTGATCAGCTTCATCAAGCACCATGTCATTTATCGCTTCGGGATTCCTCGACGAATAATTCATGACAATGGTCCGTAATTTGCTAGTCAGGCATTTTATCGGTTCTGTGATAAGAATCGAATTCAGAATCTGGCTTCTACGGCTTATAATCCAGCTGCTAATGGTTTAGCCGAAGCTTTCAATAAGATGATCATCAAACTTCTCAAAAAGTTTGTCTCTTCTAATAAACGTGATTGTAATGAGAAACTTGGAGAATATTTATGGGCTTATCGAACAACAGTCCGAACTCCTACTGGATTTACGCCATTTTCATTGGTTTATGGATGTGAGGCTGTTCTTCCCTTGGAAATCCAGATCCCATCTCTACGAATAGCTATTGCTAATGAGCTAACTACAGAGAATAATGATCGCTTACGACTCCAAGAACTTGAGGGATTGGATGAAAAGCGTCTTCAAGCACAACAACATATTGAGCTATATCAAGCCCGTATATCTCGAACTTTTAATCGTAAAGTTAAAGAGAGGGTATTCAAGGTTGGCGAACTGGTATTAGCTGTTCGAAGACCGATGGTGATGACTCATAAAAGCAAAGGGAAATTCCAAGCAAAATGGGAAGGCCCTTATGTAATTGAGACTGTGTTTTCCAATGGCGTCTATCGGTTATCAAAGCCTAATGGAGATCTACTCATGATGCCAATCAATGGCAAATTTCTTAAGAAATACTATGTATAAAAAAAAAGAATGAAAATAAAGTTTTTTTTATATTTATTTTTGTTCAAGACAAAAGATTAAGGACGAGGGCCACTCCCTTCCTTATTGAATACATAGTCAGCCAATGCATAGAAGGCATCGTTACCTGAACTCATAAAAAATTTGCAGACAGCCATCCTCGATGCTTCTTCTTCAGGAGTTTTCCCTGGCTCTACTAAGAAAGCAAGGATGTCTTGGGGTGGCTTGAGCGTAGAAGAGTTGTTGTTTACTTCAGTCGGGCCTGTCACTATTGGCTCAGCGGGGCATGTCTCAATAACGTCCTCAATGTTCCTGGAGACTTCATTCTTTTGCTGTGCATCCTCGGAAGACATTTCCAATAGAGGAGTGGAAATAAGAATGAAATGTTACAATAAATTCTCACCTATTTATAGGAGAGATCTATTAATGAACCGGTCTTTGAAATCGAAAACAACCTTTCATTTTCGAAAAGGCCTGTCCGTTCGTTTTATCAGGTTCATCCATTTAATTATGGAATTGAATCAATGTTTTCTTTTCCCGAAAATTATATTGATTCATTCATACATTGATATGGACCTATATGCTCATGACATCTGTCTCTTTATTCCCCAGCTACCAAGGTTTGGTTAAGCTGATTTCTTGTCTCCCGGAAGAGGGATTTTAAATCTTCTATTTTATCAATTGATTAAAAAGTGGGATTTGATATTTATCATGTTTTTATGACCTCTGGATAAATATTTACTTTCCTTATCTATCATTTCTATTTGACCTCTGTATAGATATTAATCTAATTTTCTTTTGAGTTCTTACATACTGTCATGTCCATATTACCTCTGGTAGTATTGTGTACTCTAAAACAGAAAACAAGATTTCATTCATCTATCATGTCCATATTATATCCAGATAGATACAAATCATTGAGCATATAAGAATTATCATTTCCATTCTCATATCATAAAAAGTCTATTACATTTCTTAGACTTTCTTACAAATCATAATGGAAATCTATTACATCTTAGATTTTTATTCTATACACACAACGATAACCTAATGGAGATCAATTTCTTCTTTGGATCTTCTTCGTCGGATTCGTTGTTGGTGTCAATTCCTTGCTGTCCGAGCCTTTGTAGCGACCAGAGCAGTAGGATTCAAACTCTGGTCTTCTCTCTCAGACGAGAGGAGAATCCCAGAGTATGGCAGCCCGAAGGCGTGTTGCTGCCAATATAACTGGTGGAGTAGGGGCGGCCTTTCAGAGAAGATGGGAATGTATCCAGCATTGGGATACGATTCCTAGTTCCGCCGTGAAAGGAACTATACTACCCAATTTCTTGGGTTAGAGTTTACTCCACCATCCAACTCTCCGTGTATAAAGGCTCTTCCTACAAACAGAGGAAGACCCTTCTATCCCACGAAGAGTTCTGAATTGATTGATTTGCGCGTCAAAAGCGCATGAGCTCCCTAATGTTGATGTCAGAAGAACGCTCCTCACAGCGTCAAAGTCGCCAATACCGGTTCTGGAAAAGCTCTTCAGCCAAACTTCTGCAGAAAACAACAGAAGTATCATCAGATGCGTATTAAACGCTAACTAAAAACAGATGACAAGGCTTTTTACGCCAGTGCTTCAGGTGTATCACTATTTAGCAAGGCTTTTTACGCCAGTGCTTCAGTAAGGCTTTTACGCTAGTGCTTCAGCAAGGTTTTTGGCGTATCTCAGGTGTACCACCATTCAATAAGGCTTCTACGCCGATGCTTCATGTGCACTTCATTAGCAAGGTTTTTTACGCTCATCAAGAATTTACACTCATGAGCAGCTGTTTTTCAACAAAAAAAGTTGAAAGGCAGATAATTGCTTACGATCGGACTTACCACTTAAGTCAAATAGTTTTACTCTAATAGTGGTTGAATCTACATCTGATGACTGGGCGTACAAAGGAACGCTGTTGGAAAGCATCGCCATTGTCACTTATTGGAAAATGACGTTGCAAAAAGTTATCTTCAGAGGAATGAGAATGAGAATATATGAAACATTCTCGGCTATTTATAAAGATTGAAGAAACTGTTGGTGTGAGTTTATTTCGGGAGATGATCCTATTAAAAGGCTCTCGTAACCACAAGACAGATGCCACGTGTTGGTTTGTTTCTTGGGAATTAACAACCATAGAAGCAGTCAAAAGAAGGGATTAAATAATTCTGTACATCAACAGATGAGATCAACCTCAAAATTTTATTTATAAGGGGGGAGTGGCCCCTACAGATAAAAGAGTCGCAATACATAAAACATTATTTTTCGTCTCCTTCGTTGGGCTGACGAAGGGAGGCACCTAACTCGCGCATATTGCGAATCCCGGAGCGACGCATCAGATTAAGAAATGCCTCTGCATCTTCTGTTCCCTCATACGTAGTTGAAGGACCGCCATCGATGCGACTGAAGACTGCTGGAGTCAGTCCAAAGTACTCTAAAAGATTGTATGCTCGCTCAAAATCAAGCCTGGAGCTCGAAGCCTCTTTGTTGGTAATCTCGCTCTTAGGCGCCATGTCACTATGAGGATGAATGACAAGAGTGAAGAATTTCTTCTTATTTATACAATTAAATCAACTCTTCATATTCCTCGTTGGAAACTGCTCATTATTAATGCAAACTCGGGGAAGCGAAAAGGCATTCGGAAGTTTCGAGAAAGAAATTCATTGTGACGATTAAGTGTTGACCGACACTATTGGAAATTACGCTGACTGTTGGATGTCCCTGCTTTTACGCGGATGACTGTTGCGTATTCCGAATTTTACGCTGACTGGTCAAAACTCAATTTTTACGCTTCTGTTCAAAGTGTTCCGAATTTTGGAGATATTTGAAAACTTTGAAAGGGGTCTTGTAGGAGCGTAAAAAGTGCTTCAAAGAAAGAGTCAAAGTGATAGATCATTCCACTCAAATTGATCTACTTTATGCCCAAGACAAGGCTAAATACTTTACACCTAAGCAGGCAGATCATTTTACGCTCGGGTCTACACCCATGGTTTTACGCCAAGGACAGACCAGCCACATTTATGCTGCACAAAGCTGTCAAGTCTCGCATTTAATGCAAACTCTGACATGAAGATATTAATGATGGAATTCAAAGGGATTTGTTTTTACACAGAGACCAATGTTGTCATTTAGTATGTGGATTGAGCTACTTTACGCTCACACTATGGCTTCTTTTACGCATGAAGACTATACGAGCTTTTACGCTCAACAGTTGATGTGTGCGTAAAGTCTATTTGAGCTACTTTTACGCTCAAGGTTATTTAACAACCACTTTACACGGGAAGTCTATGTTGGGGCTATTTTACGCCTAGTCTACTGCTTTATGCTCAGAGTACATTGGGGCTATTTTTGCGCCCTATTCTTTCTGACCAGCTTGGAACATGGTTTGCCTACATGGCTTTCATGCCACACATCCCGAAGAACGTGTGTACGTGCATCCTATTCTTAATGAAATGATGGGACACGTATCAACGTATACAGAGGATGACTTTGGTCGTGGGTGGCGGTTGTTGGCGTAATGACGAAACTTTCGCTGAGTTTTTACGCACAAGAGCCCAAGTCTATAAATAGACTTATTTCTCTCAAAGACAGGGAGACAGAGACAGGAGAGAATACAGAGATCAGAACTTAGAGATTTTGATTTTCGAGAGCATTCTTCTTCAACCTTTCTTCCAGAACAGAGTGAAGCAAAGCAGGAAAGCATTCGGCCTCGCCATCAGTGCCCAAGTGCGTCGATACCTTTCTGGTGACTTAGTTCTTCCGGTTGTTCAACTTCAAGCAGCGATCTTCATCATCATCATATGGTCCAAGGAATAAAGTGATCATTTACAGATCAGACTTCTATAGCAATACTTTCCCAGAATCAAATTTGTACTTCTTGTACTTTTTCTTGTTTTATTTTTAAAAGCCAATTTTCTCTAGCATTTTTATTAAGTGAAACAACTCCTAGCTGCCGGAGCTGAGCTGATGACTGGTGCATCTGACTGAGGGACCGCTTCCTACCTCCGGTCCTATCCACGATCCTCTGGAAGGTGTACTCATGCCTCCTAGCTGCTCTCAAAACCGCATCGAACGTCTGCTGCTCGAACTGCTCGACTGCCAACAAGATCTCCAAATGCAGTCCCTGCTGGAACCGCTGGGCCCTATCAAACTCGGTTGCCACCAAGGTGGGGGCAAACCTACTGAGTCTAGAAAACTCAGATGCATAACTGTCGACCGTTCTGCCTCCTTGCTTCAAGTTGGTGAATCTCGTCTGTAGGTCGTACCGAGCTACAGCATCGAAATACTTCGTCTGGAATCTCTCTCTAAACACTGCCCAAGCAATGGGTGCCACTAATCCTATGGCTTGCGCTGCCCGCCAACCGCGAGCCAAGTCCAGCAACTGTAGGCGTACCACCGCCACCTTCTCATTCTCAGGTGTCCTGGCTGCTTCCAGAATCACCTTGGTATCCTGAAGCCAAGCGTCCGTGGCAACCGTATCTTCGCTGTCGTCGAAGAATGGAGGGTTCAAGCGCTTGAAGCTGTTGGCCGCGCTGTTCCCTGGGTAACCGCCTCTGGTCAAAGCATCTGTCACTACCTGGTGCAAGACGTCTCCTCTACGGTCTTGGGAAGCTATCAAGGTCCTGATGAGACCTACCAAGGTGCCATCGTCAGGGTCTGCAGGCTGGATGGGCCGAACTGGGGAGCGAGGGCGTACATAGCCAGCTACGTATATTGAAATAGAATTCATCTCGCAATACGGTCACGGCTGTCTAGATATGAGGGTTTACTACAAGCCATCAGTCTCTTAAGGTTATGAACAAGCCTATTGTCTCAATCTAAAGCAAGTAATATAATTACAAGATGTTAGACCACCAAATATACAATAAAAGGCGTCCCAAATATTACATATTCAGCTGATCATGAAGCAACTCATACAAAATACGAGGACTAGCAAGAGTTAAGTCATACATGATCAACCCTAGGATTTGTTAATCATGTTTACAGCCCGTAGGCAGACAGTAAGTAAATGTGCATCGAGCTAACAGGTGCTCGTCGGCTAAACGCCTCAAAAGAATAATTTTATAATAGAGTGAGCGAAACAAAATAGAAAACCCACTCGTATCCCGGATTTCTTCTAGTTGCCACCATCGGGCTGGAGGTTCGGTAGATCCTCGGGAGCTGCTCCGAAATCTGGCCACACAAAACCAGCTGGGTCAAACCCCAGAAAGAGCAAGTGCCACAAGGGAGGCCACGAAATAAGAACAAAAGCCAGCATATCAGAACATAAGAAAATGAAAGAAAAGTACAAGTAATAAAGTACAGCAGGACAATATACGACTAGGGACATTGAACCATTCCGGGAGCCAGATTACAACCCGTAAACCAAACAAGGACCGGGGTTGTAACCCTTCGCCTGAATAGCACTTGTCTCTATCCATTTATTGTTAAGATAAGTAAAACAAACATGTTCAAGGGATCCAGGTACAGGGACTAGACAAGACTTATACAGGGCTAGACAGGACTAGACAACATCCATTCACAAGCGGCCAAGCAATTACTATGGCTTACTACTTTAACTAACTAGGGTTATCACAGGCATAATTACTAACAAGATGCAGTGAGAATTTCCCAGTCCCAAGCCCTGCAGACTATCCAGTTATCCTTCCGCGGGTTGAGAGTATTTTTGGGTACATCGCCCAGGAGACGATATACCCTTAGGTGACTTAGAGGGTGCAACACATGAAAGTGTGCTGGAAATATGCTCTACTCGTCGGCAAGCTACAAGTCCAATTAAAGCGCCCAGATAACGAGATTGCCTGTGACTGGAAATTCTCCATGAACTATAGTTAGATCTAGTCATTAGCCTAATCCATATTCAATGCGAATCCCTGACCGTGGGAACCAGGGAGTCACGTCCTAGACATGATGCAAGACAAGACAGGTGGATTGCACAAGAAGGCAAGCGGGAACTCCCACGGTGTCAGAGTTGGTTACAAGAGTCAAGTTAGCCATCGCAACGGCATCAAGTCAAGTCAAGTCAAGTTACAAGTTATAAGTTACAAGTTACAAGTCAAGAGTGCACCGCCACGGGCCACTATCAAGTTATCGGGTTACAAGTCAAGCGCGCACCCCATCGGGTCACTATCAAGAAGATCAGAAAGCACTGGGATCATAAATCACAGAAATCACGAAAAATGTACCAGTCATAGCAAACACTGAAAATCGTGTCAGGTCGTGTTGGGTCAGGGTAGTCGTGTTGTGTGGAACAAGATCTCAAAACTCCAATTAACAAATAGAGAAACCAAGCCCCAGAAATAATACCAAAGCACCATGATTAGTAGATTACGCAAGGGTCCCTGGGTCGGGTTGCGCAAGGTGTCAGGGGGTTAGATGGCGCTGAGTTGGGTTGCGCAGGGTGTGAAGTGCGCGGGGGTCAAGTGCGCTGGGTCGAAGGGCGCTGGGGGTCAAGTGCGCTAGGTTGAAGGGCGCTGGGGGGTCAAGTGCGCTGGGGATTGAACTGCGCAAGATGAGTTGCGATGAGGCTGCATCGCGCAAGGGATGAACTGTGCAGGGTTAGACGGCACTGAGTTGGAATGCGCAGGATGTGAACTGCACAGGAGTCAAGCCAGCTGAGAGCGAGCGCGGTTCGCCAAAGGGCGAGCTGCGCGGTCGGCACTGCGCTAAAGAGCGCTGGCCGAGGGGAGGATGCGCGGTTCAGTCTTGCGCTAAAGAGCGCAAGCTGAGGTCTTCTTCTCCAGGCCGAGAGGAAGGTCAAGAACACCAAAAACTTCAAATCTTCATATCTTGGCCAAATCAAAACCAAATCTGGATTTTCAAAGTTCTAACTTGTATAAAATTGAATTCTCTTCCACATGGAAGCATCAAAATGAGCAAAAATCAAAGTTTAATAGATCAAAACCAAGAATTTCTGAAAATGGTTAAAACCTAGATCTAGAAAGATGGAAGCTCCAATTCACAAAATACAAAGTTCTAATGTTGTTCCAAAACATCTAATTAAGCTAATTAACAAATAAAAATAGGTCCTCATATAGTGGCAAGATGCACTTGCCTATGGATAGAGATGTGTGGAAGAAGGAAAAAGAAGATAGAGGAAAAATAAAATGAAAGTAAAGAGGAGAGAGAAAAGGTTGGTGGGGATTTAATGAGGGTGGTTGTGGTGGAATGAGGGTTGAGAATAGGTTAAGGTGTTCCATGAGGTTTAAAACCAAATCAAGCCAAACCAATTAAAATCGAGCCGGGCCGAAACCCAAAATACGAGAAAACCCTAAAATTCCACAAGTCCAGAAAAATAAAAATATATGCCAAAATCCAACTACGAGTATTAATACGAAATACGGGAAATGGGGGTGACAGTAATCCTCAATCCCGTGCACGTTCCGTGCGCGTCAATTCTAAGTTGTTTGAATCCACTCGTCAAACTTTAAGACCAAGACTTATTCATTGATACTCAATCTATGGCTTTGCATAACACAATGCTTGCTGATAGACTCATCGACATCCCCGAATCCTCAATCGACCGACATCCCTGAGGCTATCGCATACACCACTCAGGGATGAAGTCATTTATCAAATTCTCAAAACTATCATTTGAATCTAAATCGACTTCTTCAATCCTGTTTGAACCATTCCTCTAATTCCAAGCACGCTCATCTATATCGTACCGACGATATCGTTGTTCGATAGCATCCCTATCGATAGTCATTCCACTTACTGAACCAAGCCTAACCCAGCCTCGCTCGAAATATTACGAATCCCGCACTCGACTTTGCTAAGGTCGACACAACTTTGGGGTATATGCCCAGCCCGACTTAGCCAACCGTGCTTACGCGAACCATCTTTTTGTTTTGTCAAAAACTGTTCTCCTATGTTTTGCAAAATAGTTAGACTTATTATATGGACATCCCGTGGGACAATTGAGAGAGAGCGCACCAACGATATCAACTTGCAGAAGCAACAGAGTTTGCGGAAACAATGAGTTAAAGAATTCAATCGATAGTCCAAGGACGTAAAGCCGTGCTCTGATACCATTATGTCACGCACCGCTCCCGTAGGAGCGATCGTCCTCGCTAAGGCATGATGTCGCACGAGCCTAGATTGCGCTCGTACAAGGCGGGTTCCATAACGGCCGATTTCAGCGGCTGCGACGGAGTCGTCGCACAGAAGTCCCATGCAGAGACATTGAAGAATAGCAGCAGAAATTAGAACAAAACACAAGTTATGCAAAAGAAGCTCTTTATTGATATTGAAACAACAGTTACATTGGGGTGCAAGGCCAAGATTATAAGTCTTTCATGCTCACTCAAGCTTACATTATAAGTCACTCAGCTCTCTCTCTCATCTCTCAATACATTTGTCGATCCAGCGGAAGCTTCGGAAGGCGATGTCCATACATTATGTCCCGTATAAGTCTTTACTCCATGCGGTCGTACGCTTCGAATCGCCAAGGAACTCCGTGCTTCGAAGCATCCAGGCGAGCTCCGCGCCACGAGCTTCTACCTGTACCTGCACATATAAACTATGTGGGTGTCAGTACTCAACTGTACTTGGGGAATGAGCTCCTCGCCCACCCATACAAAACCGACACGTTATTTTACTTTGTGCAGCATAGTCCCTTCTTATCAATTGTCTTTCTACTCTTGCTTTAGGATCAGTTTTAGGACAGACACCTTGGCCTATTTCGTGTTTCAAGACCGTCCTGTGCTTGCATCAATCAACGTTAACCTATCAAGTCGTGTTTGCCTTACGGCACTCAATCAGAGATGCAACAACGCGATAAGGCTCCATTTTCATGTGATCGTGCTAAGAATCCATCGTGCCGTGCCTCACAACTCAGGGTGACTAAACCATATCGCCGCCTCGCAGCCCTTGCTACTTTGATCACCAACTGACCCAAATCAAGACTTGTGAATCTTAGTGTCACTCAACCAACTTTACCTTGCGGCGGTTTTTTCGACTTATACTCACACAACTCAACCAACTTATGCAACTTATACGCCGACAACTCAAGACTCGACGCCATATCTCGTACCGAAGCACGTTGCCTATGTTGTAGCCATTCTTAAGCCCAAACATTTGTAATCTAACTTGTATACACATTCAACAACTCAACTCAATCCAAGGGCACTCACGCGGATTTGCCGCCATGTCGACTCATCTATATGATTTGGTCACTGACTCCCAGAGCCATGGTGGACTCCTTTTTAGCTGAGTATAGGATGGACCGGTTTGGGTAGCTAGCCCTAATCCGTGTCCACCGAATACTTTGCCCCAAGCGCAGCTATTTAGGCTCCCAGAGCCATAGTTGTTTCCCTTTTTGCCCGCAACGGTCCCGTGGCGCCACTGGTTGCCGTACGGGGAAACTCTACCTTGTCGACAAGTTGTCCATGACCATGTAAGACTCGACTCAAACTGACGTCTCACACAGTCATCGTACCTCTAGTATTACCATCTCTTCAGGGCTAAATTCAATACTTCTCACATCTGAGATCTTGCCTCGACGACCCGTAGTCGCGAGCATTCTTCTTTCTTGCCTCAACGACCCAGTCGTGAGCATTCTTCTTTCTTTCTTGCCCTATCATTTCACTCAACTCAAGAACAACTATTTAGACATTTTTCCAAACTCAATGAATCAACCGTGGCCCGTGCCTTAAAACACTAGGACCGTGCCATCGTCTTAAACCAACTTGAAACTCTAAGTGACACCACCGCCCCAGTCGTGGTTATACCCAGTCGTTGAACTTATAAGACCGTGCTTGCTACTATTTCTGATAGCTTAACGTAACTTGCCTAACTTACTTCGCAACAACTTGACGAGCAAAGGCTGCGTCAAGCCTTGCATCGTGGGAACGTGCCGTGCATGCGTTCGACTTCAAAAAACCAAGTTATTTGGAGTACCTAGACTTATGCCACAAGCCGTGCAATACAACATAACCCGTCGGCGAGCAGAGGCTATGCCACGCCTTGGGTGAAAAGACCGTGCATGCTTAATGAAGCATTTATGCGGGCGACGCCTATGAATTTGGCTAACTCTTAGCTTGTGACGAAGACCAACTCTTCCTTCCCCCAAGCCACGGGACGAAGGACCAAGTGTCATTTTCAAAGCACGCCATGCACCAACCCTAAGCCGACCGATGGACCTTTCCATATTCTATCTCAATTCGACCCGTCGGGATTACTCCCTTTTGCTATGTGGATTCATCTCTTTTATTATTAAGCATACTCGTGCAAGTTGAAAACATGCGATTTATTAAGCGAAGGCAAAGATGAGGCGAGTTCACCGAAACTATCCCACCTGAGCGAGCGGTCGCCTCGACCGAGCAATGTCTCCGAGTAGCCGTTGCAAGGCTAAGTTCGAAAGTCGTCGGCATTCCTATTCCTCCGATTGACTGAGCGGGACGGGGCACTACACCCCCCGCTCCCCCTAGACCC